>JAVJIF010007949.1:0-200464 GCA_038442645.1 Agave tequilana
AATTAGCTCAACAGGAAAATGCAATGGTATGATGCTTCCCATTGAAAACATAATACTCCACATAGATCTCTTAAACCCTAGAGTTCAGTGGGGTTCAAGTCAAATGCGGGTTGGGGTAAAACTTGTGTACTGGACATAACTCATTTGAGTTGTCATTTGAACCTTCTTTTACTTGGGAGTATTAATTTTGGGAGTATCGATTGTTATGATTTATGATTTATGTGTAATACTTTTGAGCATTCTGATGCCCTCATTTTGGTGCACGCGGGGACACAAGTTTCATCTCAAAAAATCAAAATGTACTTATTGTTGTAATTGTAATGGAATAAACTGACTCTAAGATTCTTTTTAGTCCTACTAAAGTCAGGCACGCCAGGTTATCAACTCTGCCTAACATCCAGGGATTTTGCTTTAAGATCATCGATACAGTTGCAAGTGTTCACAAATTACATATCATTATAAGTGTTGGACGGCAGGTTCCTGTATTAACCAGCAAAGGCACTGGTGAGTTTGCTGGCAGTATATAGAAGTGTTTGGATTTTTTCCCCCTAAAAACCAATGTGATATTAGTGTTAGAATTTGAGTGTTTCTTTGGGGTAACAGACTGATATTTTGATGGTTTGGCATGCATATCTCAATTTGTGTTGAAAATTATGATTGCAATTATTCTTTCATGCTGCACCCTTGTGAAGTTGATTAAAACGGGTAGAGTGATCAAATGAAATTTTGCATTTGCAAGGCGTTTCTGGGCCGTGAAAAGTTACAGATGGGATTTTTGTTCATTGCTTTTATCTTGCTTCTGTTTTTCCTTCCCTAAAGAGTTCAGGTTGACATTGGGCTGCATTTTAGGATGATGGAGTTCTGTCAGATATGTTGCATACAGTATGCAATTGATCTGATATATTGTATATAGCATGCAATGGATGATCAATTTTCTTATATAGAGTGCTAATGCTCAACGTGTTCTTGTTCATTGATTTATTAGCACGTCAGTTGTCATGACCGATCTTTGTTTGCAAAAATGTTGATTGTTTGCCTGTTGTGATGTTGGTGAACTATTTAGCCATGATGCTTGTTGAATCATTCATAATCCTTCGTGCGCCCTGTTTTCCCATTACCTGCGTGTGCATTCTTTGAGACTTGGGTCTGCTGCTCGGGTCTGATCTCAGGCATTCTGGCGAAACCAGGATTCACGTATTCGATCTCAAAAGTTTCGAGATAAGAAGGCTTTGTTCTTGTTGCTGCTGTGGCTTATAGCTCAGTGACAGTCTTACTGAGCTTTATGGTACATGCATGTTGCTGCTACTCTGTCGTGTAATTAGACTCTCCAATCTCCGTCCAGCTCCAATCTCCGTCCCATCTGCTGAAGGAAGAACAAGGATGGATCTCTGTAGATCTATGTAATGAAATGAATGATGTTTATGCAATCATTTATTCATCATTGTTATGAATCTTTTCTTCATCAGATATAGTAAAGATAATAATGGTGCGTTAGGTGTTCGATCTAATGGGTCTCCTCTCAGCCGAGAAGATACAGTCGATAAAGAAGAGATTCCTGAACGAGCCCGGCACATTATATGGAGAAAAATTACCTTGTTTATCACGCACTTTGTTAGATTAAATAAGAGATAGGGATAAATTAGCTTCTAATCTAAACGTTTGTGGACAATCAAATAGGAGAAAAAGTTGACAAACTCGAGAGTTGACTGGTTTCAAACAAGTCAGCATTGGCCCCCCAAGCTTTTGTTGGGAAACCGAAGAGTTTAAGTAAATCTTTGAGCTGAATTAAAGGGAGATCCATTGATAGACACAACCGGATAATGGTTGGAATTTATTCTCCTTCCATTGGGGATGAACGTGGTATATTCACATGTTTAATTTCATTTTCGAATGAATGAGATATTTAAGTCAAAAAGTTAGCCTAATTTAATAACTAAAAAGGACTAAAGGTAACTGCAATATTTAGCTCCACATTAGACATGGAGTGGAAATTTGAAGTGTTTAAATAGAGAAAAATGAGAACAAATGGTGTGCCTTCTGGGTACTTAGAGTTTTCTCGTGCGTTTGGCGGGAAACCATGCCGGAGTCTGGGCCCGGGTCTGGGTGCAAACCCGGTCCAGTTCTTTTTGAATCAGGCCACACGGGTGTGGGTGCAAACTCAGGCGGGTCTTGGATGCAGATCCACCAGCACCGCTACCCGAATATGCGTGCACGGTTGGACAAGAACAGTTGCAACGGTTCAGACAGAAATCGTCGCAACTGCTCTCGCTTTCCTCCAATAGGCTTCTCAGGAGCAATCTGAAAGAAAGAACAGAAAACTCAACAGATTCTGAAATAGAAACAGAATTGTTGTCTGAATCTGTGGCTTTCTAAGAAAAAATTCTTCTCTCTCCCTCCTTTTTCTTACAATGAATAATCCTCCATATTAAGACAAATATTCTCTCTGAAATTTGTCTTCGTCCAACTGCTTTGAAGTTCAACTTGTGAAGATACTAATTAACTACGTTTCGACTGTGCGATGATTTGGTTGTGCTATCCAAATACCGTGAAAAAGTGTTATATCTTGGGAGACCAGCGTCTAGTAACCCATTAGCACCGTAGCGGGAGACATAATTGTCTTAAATAGATTAGCTACATGCGTACCTCACTCTATTTACTGTATAATTGAACTAATGTTCTTTTTACAAGGGTTATGCTAAAATATTTATATTCATAAATATTACTGTATATTGAGAGTGACTAATACCAGTTAATTGGTATTTAATCAAGGAAGGTAATTGAAAGGTGGTTCTATAATTAAGAAACATTCTATTGAACGAAGAATCTCCCACCTGATATTCACCGACCTGGCCAATTAGATCAGAGACATTGATTAGTTGTCAGATCTAACAACCTTAAGACAATTATCATTCTTAAAGTTACTTACTTCTACTCTGTTTGAAATTACAGAAGGTGTCTGAGACTAATCAAGATAGTACCAGTAAGGCACCGAATATGCAAATTCAGACACTGGTGTCTGCTCCACTTCCTAACTCGAAGCCGGAGAAGTCAGGAAAATTCAATGGCACAAAATTCAAAAGGTGGCAACAGAAGATGCTCTTCTACTTGATCACTCTGCATTTGGCCAAATTCCTACAAGAAGATTCACTAGAATCCGAAATTGATCGGGACTCTGTCCTTGCTGTTAATGCATGGACACAATGTGACTTTTTTGCTGAAACTATATCTTAAATGAACTGAATGACTCTCTATACAATGTCTATAGTCCTATCCAAATGACAAAGAAGTTATGGGTAACTCTCGATAAGAAATAAAAATCGAGGATACCGGTACTAAGAAGTTTATTGTAGGACGATTTCTGAAGTACAAGATGATGAACAACAAGACTGTGATCAGTTAGGTTCAAGAATTCCAACTTATCTTGCCCAAAATAGAGGTGAAGGTATGATTTTACCTGAAGCTTTCAGGTTGTAACTATAGGGGAGAAACTCACACCTGCGTGAGAGATTTCAAGAACTACCTAAAACACAAGCACAAGGATCTGAAGTTAGAAGATCTTATTATGAGGCTTCAGATTGAAGAGGACAACCGAAAGTCCGAGAAAAGGAGCAACAACCTATGAAGTCAAGGTCAATGTGATCAAAGACTCAAAGAAAAAAGCGTCTATTTCCAAAGGCTTGAAGCAGAAGAAGACTGTCCCTGGGTACAAAGGTAAGCAACAAGAAGGTAAGAACAATCACTTAAAAAGAACTTTCTATATATGCAATAAAGAGGGAACAAGGTGAATGAATGTCGCAATCATTCCAAAAAGAACAAGGAATATCCACAGGCAAACCTGACCGACCATACGTTGTCAAGCCTATCAACTGTAGTGTCAGAAGTGAATCTGACAACCAATAATAAGTATTGGTGGGTAGACAATGGGTCTACTCGGCATATCTGCTCTGAGAAAATATTATTTTCTAAATATCAAAAAACTGGAGCATGATGAGCAACTCTTCATGGGCAATTCAGCCGTCTCCAAGGTTGAGAAAAGGGAAAGGTTATACTGAAGTGGACATCTGAGAAGGAGCTCACTCTGAATGATGTACTGCATGTTCCAGATATCCGCAAGAACCTGATATTCAGTTTAATCTTAGTAAGAAAGGCTTTAGAATGGTCTTTAAATCTGATAAATTTGTACTTACTAAGAATGTCATGTATGTGGTCAAGGATTATCTTATGATGGTTTTGAAGGTCAATGTTGCTGTAGTGGACAAAAAGTCCATGTATTTGTACCTAAAGCTCATAAATAAAAAAATATCTTCTGTTTATATACTTGAGTCTCCTATTATAGCATGTCGGATTAGGACATGTAAATTACAAGTCCTTGCAAAACTTGTTTAATTTAGGATATATTCCTAAATTTAACTTGGAAAAAATTCGTAAGTGTGAGATTTGTGTTGAGGCCAAATTCGCGAAAAATTCATTTCACTCAATTGATCGAAATACAGAACCTTTAGGGTTAATTCATAGCGACTTGTGTGACTTAAATTTGTACCAATAAGAGGTGAGAAAAAGTATTTCATTACTTTTATTGATGACTGTACAAAATACTGCTATGTGTATTTTTTAAACTAAAAAAGATGAGACAATAAGTATGTTTATAACATATAAAGCCGAGGTTGAGAATCAACTCAACAAAAATATGAAGATTCTAAAATTCAATTGAGGCAGAGAATATGATTCAAATGAATTTAGTGAGTTATGTGCTAATTTTGGTATAATCCACCAAACCATTCACTCCTCAGTAGACTGGGATTGCTGAAAAAAATAGAACTTTAAAAGAGATGATAAATTCCATGCTCGTAAGTTCCCGTGCACCTCAAAACTTATGGAGGGAAGCTCAGTTAACTGCAAATTATATTCTAAATAGAGTACCACACAAGAAACTTGGTCTCATACCATTTAAGTTATGGCATAGAAGAGCACCTTCCTACAATTATCTCAAAATGTTGGGGTGTCTTGCAAAGGTACTGGCCTCACTACCTAAAAAGACCAAGTTGGGAACGAAAACTATAGACTGCGTTTCATAGGATATGCCTTCATTAGCAGTGCCTATAGATTTCTAGTATACAAATCAGAAATACCAGATATTCATGTAAACGTGATTATCGAATCCAGAGATGTCATGTTCTTTGAAGACATCTTTACGTATAAACGAGATAAAGACAAGACTTCAGAGAAAAGAACACATGAAACAACATTTAGGGATGAAGGACCCAGTGGACCTACAGTTAATGTAGAAGTTGAACCAAGAAGGAGTCAGAGATCGAGAATCTCAAAATCTTTTGGTTCAGATTTCGTAGCATATGCGCTTGAAAGCGAGCCTCAAACATTTAAAGAGACTATGTGTAACGCCCCGATCCTATAGATACGGAGACATTATGGCGACGCATATACGCGAGGTAAAATACCCCTCGTATACGCGCTAAGCCTAAATTGTAACCTGAACAAGATATAAATCGGAAGCATAATAATCAATGATCACTGCAATAATACATATAATGACAATCAAAATGATGGCAGATAAATGATGGCAAGAAAATGACAGCTGAAGCGATAAAGGTAAAATCATGAAAGTAACAGGAATATAAAAGAGATGAGGATACCAGAACAGAAGAAAGAGCGTTCAGTTCCTCGCAAGACGTACAGTCTCGTCGAACACCTGCACATTAGAACAATCGTCCAATATCTGGACGTGCAAATCCAGGGTCGTCAGAACGCGACCATAATGAGTGTGTGTGTAAAGGGGAAAGAGCTCGTGCAGAAGAACAATGTACATATATAATAGTAAGAACAACTGCAGATAGAAAGACTAAATAACACAATAAATAACTGAACAGTAACACATATGATAAAAACATGAATACAGGTAGCAGACAAATGGCACAACTGTAAATATGCAATCAATGTCAAGGCGTGTAATCTATCACATGTCACTAGGTTGGCATCTAAGTCTGGTCATAAGTCTGGTCTTGGTTACAATCATGTGGTACTGGTTACAATCATGGGTCTATCATAAATGATATAAAATATACAATCCAGGTGATTACAGTCAGTCACAAGGCATCAACAGTTTATTATTAATTATGTCAGCGAACACCAATTGTCACATGTAATGGACGCATCCCATACTACGCCTACCACACATGCCAATCGATGTCCTTAAGTTATTGAAACTGATCGGTTGGAGATATTGTCTATATTTTAGGTGGGTCCCGTACATACCCGGGACCACGACCCAGACTCCTGGCGCTGAACCAGGACCTACCGCTAGGTAGTCAGGAACATGTAAACAGGAATAAACAGGACGGGGTGCCAGTCACCCCACGGGAACCCTGCAGTAGAACCCTCTTTCGGCTGCGCAACTTAAATCCTAGGTCCACCCAAAATACGGACGCTGTCTTCTCCATCAATCTCCCCAAGCCCAGTGCAAGTTGTGTGTTATCATGTTTTAGTTTGTCAAGTTTATTTAATGTGCATGTTACTTTAATTACTGGGATAACTCAGTGGTAGTCACGGTAACAATATCAACATGTGAAAGTCAGGGTACCGGTATAACAGGAGTATATGATATCATGAACAGGATACCGGTATAACAGGAATATATATAAATGAACATGTGGGTGTGGTTACCGTGTAATAATATTTTCCCAGCAAATTCAGTAACATGAACATGATAGTTGTCAGGTAGATATTAAGCATAGTAAGTCAAGTTTTACAGGTAAAACAAGATATCCAAGATGAGTAATGACCTACTGTCATGAACAGAATAATCCAAGCAATGTATGTATTCAACTCATTCCTCCAAGTCATCGATATTTCTAAATCATAACTCAACTAAGATGGTCACATCTAACTACTGATCAATCTCCAATGTAAATAACATGAATCCCAGATCAATTCAAATTCTAACTAAGTCTATACACTGATCCATGTATCAAGAAATCCAGTCTCCTATATCATAACAAGTCCATCATCAATACCCAAATGAATCATCACTTAAATCATTACCAATAAATGAATATCAAGTCTAGAAAGTACTCTATATGAAATATATCATCTTATCTTAATGCAGATCAGGCTATTATAAAGAACGTAAATCCAATGTCATCTATAACTCAAGTTTAGTCCAAATCACAGTCCAACTCTGAATAAGTCCATGTACCATCCAATCGTCAAGAACTCTAATCTTTTGATAAGGTAAGATCATATCTAACATGTCCTCAAATAGCTGCAACATAGAATGGCTACTACTGATATTTTACATCAACGACATATCATCTAATAGTTCTCATATATTCAACTATAGATCCAAGTCATCACAACCAATTCATAATCCCAATAGTTCTATAATCATCTAGTTCCATTACTCGTCTAGTAGTCTGATATAATAATTGTTGTTCTATCATATCTCAATGTCCAGTACTAGTCCTCTCACTTTACCATACAACTCTGACTCCCAAGTCTTCACAATCACCACTTCTATTAATGATCAGTCATAATATCCCAACACTCGGTATCACGACATATTCATGCATATAAGTTCTATCATGAAATCTCAATATTATGTACCATAACATATACATGTATCTAAGATCTATTCGATCAAGTCATTCCATCCAATATCTATCTCTAGAAATCATGTACATCCATCTATAATCAACACATAAACTAAAGGTAAAGTCTACAATCCATAAGATAGATAAACATAGCCTTCAGCCAATAATTAGTCGACTAGGGTTCTGGGGTTAGTCGACTAACAGGGATGTTAGTCGACTATAAACATGGGTAAGTCGACTAATCTGCCTGCAACCTGACACTGCAATTAATCCTGCACAATATTCTCAATCTCCACATCTTCTCAATTACTCTCATGCTACATCCTGATACGTCTACAATGATATTCCAAACTCCCATATGATGAATATAGGGTCCCAACATAATATATGTACATATATATGCAAGTCATATATCTATGCATAAAACATCCAACATGAAACTAAAGGGATGACGATCGCATCCAAACGTAAAGATCTACACACGAATAATAATATGACGCATCAAAGGATTCATAAAACATACACAAGACATTTACAATTACTCCAATTAAAGAATGGGAGAGAGATAGCGAGAAACACTCACATTGGGAAACCTGCACGTTACCGGCGAGTCGCCGTTACGGTCGCCGTGACGCCGCTCTTCGCTGTCGGACTGCATAGGACGGTAGCCAGGGTCCTGGGGAAGACCTGGTTGCAATCTGGAGGTCTCGCGCTCGCCGGAAGGGCCTGGAATCGCCGCTCGCCCGCAGCTGGTCTGAATCTGGATGCTGTGCGTGTCGCCGGGCGAGTCGCTGCCATGGTCGCTGTGGTGCGGTTCCTCGCCAACGGACTGCATGGGGGGTGGCCAAGACACTGGAGAAGGTCACCGTGCTGGTCTCCGGTGAGGGCTGGCGTGGATCGGGGAGAACTCGCCGCTCGCCCGAACTTGCGCAGATCTGGACAGCCTGCAGATTTGGGCTGTTCCTCGCTGTTTGGTTGTCGGTGGCTGTTGGTTGCTGTCCGGTCTGCTGGGGAACTTGGCTGGCCTGCTGGCGGTGTTGCCGAGTCGCCGTGGAGGGGATCTGGTGCTCGTCGGAGGTGTTGCGCAGATCTGGACGAGGGGCTGTCCAGATCTGCTGCTGCCGCTGAATCTGTTGTGTCTGCTGTTGGTCGCTTGCTGCGCAGAGGAGATGGAGGAGGTGCAGCTGCAGGTCTAGGCAGGGGGCCTGCTGGTTGGAGGCACGCCAGGTGCTGCTGGATCTGCTGGAGTCATGTCCTGCTGCAGATGGAGAGAAGGGGGAAAAAGGGGTGCTGATCTGCTGTGCACGGCCTGGGGAACACGCCTGCAGATTGGATCTGCAGGCTGTTGATCTGGGCCTGCTCGCTGCTGTTGCTCGGGGAGATGGGCGCAGGTTGCGGCCTGGTTGTTGCTGGGTCTTCTGGTGCGCCATGGAGAGAAGGAGGACTGCTCCGGTGGTGGGGCGGCCTGGAGAGGAGGAGCGGGGCGGGTCTGGACAGCCGCTGCAGCTGGACGTGCTGCTGTCCAGATCTGCAGGAGGAAAGGGTGCTGCTCGGCCATGCAGCTGTGCTGCTGCTGGTGTCGCCAGATCTGCTGGGCTCGGCCATCAGGGAAGGGTGGAGGTACTGGTGATGTTGCCGGCCAGGAGAGGGGTTTGTTCCTGTGGCTGCAGCAAGGAAGGAGGCGGCTACAGGTTGGGCCGAGTAGGGGTTCTGTAAGTGGAGGAGTTCTGGTTGGGGTCTCTCAACTGTGCAGCACATGAAGGAGAAGAAGAATGACGGCTAGGTTAAGAAGGAGGAGATGAATATAAAGATTAAGTTTAGGTTTAGGTTATGATTATATATATATATGGGTATCGGGTCTAGGCAACCGGGTTAGGATCCAATTAGGTTAAGTATTGGGTTCACCAAGAAATAGGGAAATCGGTATAACGGGTTATGGAATCACAATGGGTAAATAGGAAATAGGGTGAGAGGCTAAACAAGAACACCACCACCACCACCAAGATTAGTATCAATACAAATATTAAAATAAATAAGTAATACCAATCCCAATAATAATTACTGAATACTAACAATGGAATAATAATACTTTAACAATAAATAATAATCATAATGGAAAATATAAAATGTCAAATTACCATCTACTGTCTCAAAAATAATTTTCATACTTAATAATAATAATCTCAGGAAAAAATAAATCAACTTGATAAAAATACTCAGTAAATAAAAATAAATACTTGAAGAAAATAAAATACGGTAGTTTAGATTAGGGATATTACATTCTACCCTCCTTAAAAAAATTCGTCCTCGAAATTCAAATAAGGTAGGGAATGGTAAAAGAATCCCAAAATCCAAGAAGAAGACAAACAAACTTCATGTCGCTACTCTGCACATCATAAATCCACCACGCTTCCGCTGCGCACTCTGATCTCTGCTACCAGCTTCAACATGGAGTAACCGATCTCAAGAGATAGAATCAGGAGGAATGAATAGGAAGGAAGGATGAAATCAAGATGGACATCCATATCACTCTAATTGAAGTGTTAGAATCATGGATATCAACAGATCAAGAATGGAATTCCAAAGGGAGGACGATCAATTCCAAATGGAGTCAATATTATCACGTGAATAGTATATGTATATTGCAGTGTCAACATAACTGTCTCAGGTTACAGGTAGGAACTAGGTTCTCTCTTGCGAAACAAGAGTCAAAATTCAAGATCGCAAGTCGAAAACCTAGGCTCTGATACCACTCTGTAACGCCCCGATCCTATAGATACGGAGACGTTATGGCTTGTAACACCCGACTTAAATAAATCCGGATTATTCCTAAATAATTTTATTTAACAGTGTGATAATCATGTTTAAATTTAATCCAAAAATTTTAGAAAATATTAGAAATAATGAATATATATATATACATTAGGATCCTCTTTGGTAAGTTTTAATACTATGTATTGGTACAAAATTAATAATGGTATAATACTTGAAAGTATAAATACCTAATCATAATACCAATACCTAAATACCTATTTTTAAAAAACAATTATAAACCTTAGTGATGTGGTGGCAATTTAAGAGCAAGAGAGAGTTTGAGGTGGGAGTTAACTAGGGTATCTTGGAAATTGGGGGTGTGTGTTGTCAAGTACTAATAATTTTAGGTAAGAAATAAATCAATTATGAAAAAGGCTAAATCCCAAATCACTTTAACTTCTCCCCCAAATTCTGGAACCTCTTCTTCTCCTCCTGGCTGTGAACGAAGAACCCCCACATCTCTCTTCTCTCTTCTTTCTCTCTCTCTTTCTCTCTCGTTCTCCTCTCTCTCTTTCTCTCTCGTTCTCTCTCTCACTCCCCAGCCGCGCCAGCAAGGGACGGCGGCCAGGGAGGCCTCGCGGCCTGCGACAGGACGCAGGCGACACAGGGGAGCGCGGCGGCGCTGAAGGGCGCGCGCGCGGCGACGGGCGGCGCTGGGACGCGCGGCGGCGCTGGGGGAGGCGCGGCAGCAGCACGCCAAGGGGAGGAGGAGGATTTTGAAGAGGGATTTCGGAAAATCCGAGCCGAATTCGGGTTTCTCCGAATTTTATTGGGAAAAAAAAAAAAACAGATTGTTATTAGAGGTAAAAACCCTAGAAATTCTTAAATAAAGTTAGATTTTTATCATTGTTTAACTTAGGAATTTATTCATTTTAGGGCTTGTTCCGGTGGGCGAAATAGGCGGTATGCTTCGCAAAGACGATCGTCAAACAAAGTGAGTAGACTAAAAGTTTTATCTAGTTTAAAATTGAAGTTCATAAGTTTGGATAAATTAAGGATTTGATAGAGAAAAATTGGAATTAAATTTGTATGTAAATTACTAGATATAATGAAAGAATAAAAAGGTTTCATGTGGTAGTATTAAAGGAAAAGTAGGAGAAATCATAGCATGTATAAATTAGAGATTTATAAAGATGTGCGCCACCTAGATTAGTTGCATATTAGTATATTGAGGAACTTGAGATAATTTTTGTTTTGACTATTGGTTATGTGAATTAACATAATACGGGAAATAGTTTAGATTGCATATTATGGTGAACGGCACAAAGTCTTATGTGTATGTATATGTTTTTACCGTTATTTTAGTAGAGACTTTAAGTGCGCAATATCGGACTAGGCATTGTAGCATAGAATCGTATAGAGAAATATGTTGATAATATGTATGTACACGATATGTAAATATTTGGGTGTTGTGACACTTTCTTTATAAAAGAATAATTGAGTACATTAGGAGGTATCTATGTCTACATTAATTGTTAACTCCTACAAATGGATGGCTTGCCTATGTTTAGTAGCATATGAAATATTTATGTGAAAATACATGTTAAGTTGAATGTGTTATATATTGTTATGTTATTGGAGGAAGGGGCCGTGTGAGAACCGGCAGGAGGGGGAAGACGGTGAAATTTTGCATTATGTAATATATGTATATATTACTGGAGGAAGGGGCCGAGCGAGAACCGGTAGGTGGGGGAAGACGGTGATAATTTTATTTTTAGTACTTGTGTATGTTTATATGTTTTTTTTTTATTGGAGGAAGGGGCCGAGCGCGAACCGGTAGGAGGGGGGAAGACGGTGAAAATCATATTATGTGTATGAATATAATATATATATATATGTTACTTGGAGGAAGGGGCCGAGCGAGAACCGGCAGGAGGGGGAAGACGGTGATAACTATATTCAATACTATTATGGGCTAAAGTGTAATAAGAATAAGCTTTATTAAGCTGTTCATGGTAGTTGAGACATCTAACTTAAAAATGGGAGTATGTAATAGCACAGTGGAAACCAACTTTGTAAACTTCTGTATCAACTAAAATCCTACTGGCATACTAAATTAGATTAGTAGATTTTTAGATGGTTTACTCACTGAGCTTTCAAACTCATGTCTATTCATGTTGTAAATTTCAGGTTTGGACAAGGGTAAGAAGCCAATGTAAATCCTAAAATCCTATGAATATGGAGTGATCGACCCCTTTCATGTAGAACTTGTGATTAAAATCTACTTCATATTTTGTTTACTTTTGTAACTGCTGATTGTATGTATATGTGGGAACCTGATGCACGAAAAGTAATTTTGGGTGTGGGAATGTATGTATAACTCTGTATGTGGCTATTTGAATATGGACTTGGTAAGTAACTTTGATTTCATGTATGGAAAAACTTGGCCAATGTTATGGTAAGTATAATGTATTGTGGGAAAGGAAGTTGTAACTCCTTTGGTGTTTGATGGGTGAATGCAAGATTTCGTAAGGAGATTTTATTTAAATTATGTTGATAAGTAGGCAAATTGTGCCGAAATGTTTTGTTGGAGATGTTATGTCCATTGTGGACATTATATGTTGTGGTGTATATTAGCACGGTCCATATTTTAGGGGAGGTGCTGCCGAAATTTAGAAGAAATATTATTGGATTAGTTCAATATTATAAGAAATTACTGGGACCGTTACAGTTGGTATCAGAGCAAAGGTTTTAGTCTAAGGGTAGACAAATTGTAGGGTTGTATGCACACTTTACATGTTTGTTGGTGGGAAAACTAGGGAGATTAGTATTAGACCCTGAAATTTTAAGTGTATGGGTTCCCTGAAATATATGATATTTGCCTGTTCTCCTACGTTCCAATTCGGGTACCCGCATACTCTAATTTGAACGGATCCTACGAGAGGTGCGGGCCTATTGTGTGGATGTCCAGTGGTATGGGACACTGAGACTGGAGAGTAAGTAAAATATCGGATAAATCAGGGGTAACTCAACTAGAAGGTAACTGAAATTGGTAAAATAATTACAAGTTTTTCTATGGATATATTGTATAGATATGTGTGATTGATCTATTATGTTTTGAGGATTGGGAATGAAAACAAGCTAATATGAAACCTTATCCTTTCAGATGGGAGATCCTAGCACACCCGAGCTGTCGTCAGAAGGCTCAGGAATAGAAAGTCAGAGTTGGACCGCAAATAGTATGGATTGGGACTATGAGTCCGACGAAACGGATCCAAAGACTATTTTTAGTGGACCCAAGGGCAGTCCCAATGTGACGAGGGTAGCAAAACGCAACAAGGAAAATACCATCAAAGATGCTGAGAGTATTGTAAGGAATGTGACAAGAATCGAGGACCAGAAAGATGCACCTGATGCTGAGGTGGAGTCCCATGGAAGGATGTTTTATGGGGGTATTTGGTGGAATTCAAGTTGGATTAAAGACATGGATCTATATGACGATAATGAAAACTGGAGATGCGGGGATGATAGTATAATGGAAGAAAATCCAGAAGAGGATCCTGAGGAAGAAGAGGATCCCGAAGAAGAAGAGGATCCGAGGAAGAAGACCCTGAAGAAGACCCCGAGGAAGAGGATCCAGAAGAAGATCCAGAAGAAGGAGTCAATAAGGGTGAAGCCTCAGCTGGGGACAGCATGGACAAAAGTTTTTCAGACTCTAATACCACTCCATGAGGACGGGGGGGGGGGGGGGGGTGGGGGCTAGTACATAGCATTTTGGGAGGATAAATGTTTTCGGACTTCCATGTTTAGGATTCTTTTTGGGAAAGGTTTTGTATTTTGTAATCAAATGTTCAGCAAGAACATATCTTAGTTGTGTACTTGTACTTTTGTATGAATATAAGCATTGTATGTAAATCTTGTAAACAAATCTTTTTGAGGTTATAATAGTAGTATTTTGTATATGAAACTTCGTGTCTCAAAGAATTTTGTTTTGTTCAATTTTCTAGGTAGTAATGGATCTAAATTTTCCTCCGCTAAATACAAATTCTGAGGAGAACGCCCCACCCCACAGTACAGTTGGGAGTGTCCATCCTCCGACCCATCAGGAGATTTCAATGGATCGATTCAATACTGATCGGAGAGCCCTAGATCGGATACCGGATTGGTTGATGCAGTTAACCACTGTAAATAATCCACGCAGGGCCCTAGAGCAATTTCAAAAACTGAACCCTCCGCCATACAAAGGAGGAGCAGACCCAATTCAAGCAGAGGAGTGGCTTCGTCAAATTTGTAAAATACTAGATGTGATGGAATGTACCGAAGATCAAAGGGTATCATTCACTTCTTTTATGTTCCAGGGCGAGGCGGAACATTGGTGGGAAATGGTTAAAACAGGAGCCAAATCCCTAGGAGAAGAAATTTCTTGGAAATTCTTGGTCAAAAAGTTCAATGAGAAGTATATACCCGGAGTAGTGAGGGATAAGCTTGCGATGGAATTCCAAGAATTAAAGCAAAATCTATTGACGGTGAATCAATATGAAAACAAATTCACCCAACTATCAAGGTATGCTGGTAAGTTGGTGTCTGAAGAGGAAGACCGGACAAAAAGATTTGTACGAGGTTTGAGGCCGGAAATCAGGAGCCAACTAATTCCATTTCAACTTCAAATTTACAGTCAGGCGGTGGAGAAGGCTTTAGAAGTTGAAAGGGACCTGCAAGAAAACCAGGATATAAGGATCAGAGAGTTTCCATCTGCCAAACGCTTCCGATATCTCAGCACACCAAGAAGTGGATCCACCAACTTCAGGTTCGGAGGAGGAACTGGATCTTCGTCCGCATCAACTCCAAGAATGATGGCAGACTCGTGGCCCCGGAATGCAGGATCTTTTCAAAGCTCGTCACATGCATCTTATCCGCGTCAAAATTTCGCGGGAGGAACGTGGTGTCCTAGATGCAACAGTAATCACACAGGAAGCTGCCAGGTAAACAAACAGTGTTTTGCATGCGGCCAGATGGGCCACATGAGGAGGGATTGTCCGACACTTCGAGGACCTACTGGTGCTATTAGAGGAACAGGCAGGCGGACCGCAGGCATCGCTCCGACGAATGGATCATCAGGAACTTTTCGGCGGTCTGGCAATACATTTCGACCAACCATGACGCAGGCTTCAGTACAACAGCCCAGGGTTCAAGGAAGGATGAATGCTTTAACCCAACAAGAAGCCCGGGCGTCTAACTCAATGGTGGAAGGTACTATTTATTTATCTGGAGTAATCGCTCGAGCATTATTTGATTCTGGTGCCACACATTCATTCATTTCCTCATCTTTTGCCTCAAAAATTAATAAGATACCCGAGCCCTTGAGCTTTCAACTGGCGGTATCCACACCAGTAGGCACAACTTTGATTACTGATGTATATTATAAGGGGTGTGAAATTATCATAGGAGAAATGAACACACAGGCAGACTTGATCAAATTAGGAGAGATGGAATATGATATCATCTTAGGAATGGATTGGTTATCAACACATCATGCACATGTAGACTGTCATCAAAAGAAAATAATTTTCAAAATACCGGGGACCCCAGGATGTGTGTTCGAAGGGACAAGGAATAAAGTCAGCATTCCTGTGATCTCAGTCTTAAAAGCCACCAAACTATTACGACATGGATGTCAAGGATTTTGGCAACAGTATTAACCAAGGAGAAAGAGGAAGTGAGAATAGAAGACATAACTGTTGTAAGAGAATATCCGGATGTGTTTCCTGAAGAATTGCCAGGCTTACCTCCGGACAGGGAAGTAGAATTCTCTATTGATCTGTTACCTGGAACAGGACCTATATCAAAAGCTCCCTATAGAATGGCACCAGCAGAAATGAAAGAATTAAAGGAACAATTAGAAGACTTATTAGGCTTGGGATTTATTCGGCCAAGTGTATCACCCTGGGGTGCTCCTGTACTATTTGTAAAGAAGAAAGATGGAAGTATGAGACTGTGCATAGATTACAGGGAGTTGAATAAAGTCACCATCAAGAATAGATACCCACTTCCGAGGATAGATGATCTTTTTGACCAACTTCAAGGTGCAAGTGTATTTTCCAAAATGGATTTAAGATCTGGATATCACCAATTAAAAATCAAATCAGAGGATGTTCCTAAAACAGCCTTTAGAACCAGATATGGACATTATGAATTCTGGTAATGCCATTTGGACTGACCAATGCTCCAGCCGCATTTATGGATCTAATGAATAGAATCTTTCAGCCATATTTGGATAAATTTGTGTGGTATTCATTGATGACATTTTAGTCTACTCAAGAAACTCGGAAGAACACGAAGAGCATTTGAGAATAGTTTTGCAGTTATTGAGGGAAAGGCAACTTTATGCAAAATTCAAAAAGTGTGAGTTCTGGCTAGAAAAAGTTGGATTCCTTGGTCATATCATTACTAAAGAAGGAATATCTGTGGATCCAGTAAAGATAGAAGCAATTGAGAATTGGCCCAGACCTACCAATGTCTCTGAAGTACGGAGTTTCTTAGGAATGGCTGGGTATTATCGAAGGTTCGTGGAGGGATTTTCTAGGATTGCGGCACCATTGTCACAATTGACCAAGAAAAATCTCAATTTCATTGGGGAGAAAGTCAGGAGGATAGTTTTCAAGAATTGAAGAATAAACTAACTTCGGCCCCAATCCTAGCCATGCCCTCAGGGACTGAAGGATATGTTATTTACAGTGATGCATCAAAGTCGGGGTTGGGTTGTGTATTAATGCAGCATGGAAGAGTAATTGCTTATGCCTCCAGGCAACTTAAAAACCATGAGAAGAACTATCCCACCCATGATTTGGAACTGGCTGCAGTTATATTTGCTTTAAAAATTTGGCGACACTATTTATATGGTGTGTCATGTGATATATATACAGACCATAAGAGCCTGAAGTATATATTTACTCAAAAAGAATTGAATATGCGCCAAAGAAGATGGTTGGAACTGATGAAAGATTATGATTTGAATATTCACTATCACCCTGGGAAAGCCAATGTGGTAGCAGATGCGCTTAGCCGCAAAACAGAGGGATCTCTAGCTACACTATTAACTCAACAAGCCAATTTATTAAAAGAGATGGAAAGGATGCAGATTGAGGTTCAACCGAAGGAGATCATCAATAGAGATAGTCAGATGAACCAGGTTAGAGTGGAATTTGATCTTTATGATAAGATCCATCAGGCACAACAAAATGATGAGCAGACAGTTAAGAACTTCGAGAAAGTGCTAAAGGGTGAAACACAAGATTTCATCATTGATAAAGGGTTTCTGAAGAAGGGAAACCGGGTGTGTGTACCCTCAGACTTCGAACTCAAGGAACAAATTATGAGGGAAGCCCATTGCACTCCTTACACAGCTCATCCTGGGGCAACTAAAATGTATCAAGATCTGCGAACTAATTTTTGGTGGGAAGGGATGAAGGATGACATAGCAAGATTCGTGCAGAAATGCCTAATATGTCAACAAGTTAAAGCAGAACATAAGAAGCCCCCGGGACTGCTAATGCCACTACAAGTTCCTGAATGGAAATGGAATCATATTACTATGGATTTTGTGTCAGGACTTCCCAAATCTCCTCGTGGACATGATGCTATATGGGTGATAGTTGACCGACTCACTAAGTCCGCACATTTCCTACCCATTCGGTTGGATTTCTCAATGGACAAGTTGGCACAAATCTATCTTCAGGAGATAATTAGAATTCATGGAGTGCCTGAAACCATTGTGTCAGACCGAGACCCTCGGTTCCAGTCCAGATTCTGGATCAGTTTAGCTAAAGCTCTGGGAACTAAGCTTCACCTTAGCACAGCAGCGCACCCGCAAACTGATGGGCAGTCTGAAAGGACTATTCAAATCTTAGAAGATATGCTGAGAGCTTGTACATTAGATTTTGGGGGCAATTGGGAGAAGCATCTATCACTAGTGGAGTTCGCATATAACAACAGTTACCAGTCCACTATAGGAATGCCACCCTTCGAAGCTTTATATGGAAGGAAGTGTCGATCACCCATTTGTTGGGAAGAAGTGGGAGATCGAAGGTTACTGGGTCCCGACATAGTCCAAGAAACTACAGAAAAGATCCGGACGATAAGGAAAAGGATGAGGGCAGCTCAAAGCAGACAAAAAGCATATGCAGATCAACGCCGGAGACCCCTGGAATTTACGGAAGGAGACAAGGTTTTCCTGAAGATATCTCCGATGAAAGGGGTAGTGCGCATTGGCAAGAGAAGTAAATTGGGACCTCGGTATGTTGGACCTTTTGAAGTATTGGAAAGGATTGGACCATTGGCCTATCGGTTAGCCTTACCTCCTGAGATGGAAAAAGTGCATAATGTGTTCCATGTATCACAGCTAAGGAAATACATACCAGATCCAACCATGTCCTCAATTATTCACCACTACAAATTCAAGAAGATCTGTCCTATGCAGTGGAGCCGGTGCAAATTCTTGACCGTAAAGAGAAACAATTGAGAAACAAGGTGATTCCCTTAGTGAAAGTTTTGTGGAGAAGTCAAAAGCTGGAAGAAATTACATGGGAACCGGAGGAGGAAATGCTAAGATCTCATCCACAACTATTTCAAGGTACGTTAAGTTTCGGGACGAAACTCTTTTAAGGAGGGTAGTATTGTAACACCCGACTTAAATAAATCCGGATTATTCCTAAATAATTTTATTTAACAGTGTGATAATCATGTTTAAATTTAATCCAAAAATTTTAGAAAATATTAGAAATAATGAATAAATATATATACATTAGGATCCTCTTTGGTAAGTTTTAATACTATGTATTGGTACAAAATTAATAATGGTATAATACTTGAAAGTATAAATACCTAATCATAATACCAATACCTAAATACCTTATTTTTAAAAAACAATTATAAACCTTAGTGATGTGGTGGCAATTTAAGAGCAAGAGAGAGTTTGAGGTGGGAGTTAACTAGGGTATCTTGGAAATTGGGGGTGTGTGTTGTCAAGTACTAATAATTTTAGGTAAGAAATAAATCAATTATGAAAAAGGCTAAATCCCAAATCACTTTAACTTCTCCCCCAAATTCTGGAACCTCTTCTTCTCCTCCTGGCTGTGAACGAAGAACCCCACATCTCTCTCTCTCTCTCTCTCTCTCTCTCTCTCTCTCTCTTCTCTCTCGTTCTCTCTCTCTCTCTCTCTCTCTCTCTCTTTCTCTCTCGTTCTCTCTCTCACTCCCCAGCCGCGCCAGCAAGGGACGGCGGCCAGGGAGGCCTCGCGGCCTGCGACAGGACGCAGGCGACACAGGGGAGCGCGGCGGCGCTGAAGGGCGCGCGCGGCGACGGGCGGCGCTGGGACGCGCGGCGGCGCTGGGGGAGGCGCGGCAGCAGCACGCCAAGGGGAGGAGGAGGGTTTTTGAAGAGGGATTTCGGAAAATCCGAGGCCGAATTCGGGTTTCTCCGAATTTTATTGGGAAAAAAAAAACAGATTGTTATTAGAGGTAAAAACCCTAGAAATTCTTAAATAAAGTTAGATTTTTATCATTGTTTAACTTAGGAATTTATTCATTTTAGGGCTTGTTCCGCGGGCGAAATAGGCGGTGTGCTTCGCAAAGACGATCGTCAAACAAGTGAGTAGACTAAAAGTTTTATCTAGTTTAAAATTGAAGTTCATAAGTTTGGATAAATTAAGGATTTGATAGAGAAAAATTGGAATTAAATTTGTATGTAAATTACTAGATATAATGAAAGAATAAAAAGGTTTCATGTGGTAGTATTAAAGGAAAAGTAGGAGAAATCATAGCATGTATAAATTAGAGATTTATAAAGATGTGCGCCACCTAGATTAGTTGCATATTAGTATATTGAGGAACTTGAGATAATTTTTGTTTTGACTATTGGTTATGTGAATTAACATAATACGGGAAATAGTTTAGATTGCATATTATGGTGAACGGCACAAAGTCTTATGTGTATGTATATGTTTTTACCGTTATTTTAGTAGAGACTTTAAGTGCGCAATATCGGACTAGGCATTGTAGCATAGAATCGTATAGAGAAATATGTTGATAATATGTATGTACACGATATGTAAATATTTGGGTGTTGTGACACTTTCTTTATAAAAGAATAAATTGAGTACATTAGGAGGTATCTATGTCTACATTAATTGTTAACTCCTACAAATGGATGGCTTGCCTATGTTTAGTAGCATATGAAATATTTATGTGAAAATACATGTTAAGTTGAATGTGTTATATATTGTTATGTTATTGGAGGAAGGGGCCGTGTGAGAACCGGCAGGAGGGGAAGACGGTGAAATTTTGCATTATGTAATATATGTATATATTATTGGAGGAAGGGGCCGAGCGAGAACCGGTAGGTGGGGGAAGACGGTGATAATTTTATTTTTAGTACTTGTGTATGTTTATATGTTTTTTTTTATTGGAGGAAGGGGCCGAGCGCGAACCGGTAGGAGGGGGAAGACGGTGAAAATCATATTATGTGTATGAATATAATATATATATATATGTTACTTGGAGGAAGGGGCCGAGCGAGAACCGGCAGGAGGGGGAAGACGGTGATAACTATATTCAATACTATTATGGGCTAAAGTGTAATAAGAATAAGCTTTATTAAGCTGTTCATGGTAGTTGAGACATCTAACTTAAAAATGGGAGTATGTAATAGCACAGTGGAAACCAACTTTGTAAACTTCTGTATCAACTAAAATCCTACTGGCATACTAAATTAGATTAGTAGATTTTTAGATGGTTTACTCACTGAGCTTTCAAACTCATGTCTATTCATGTTGTAAATTTCAGGTTTGGACAAGGGTAAGAAGCCAATGTAAATCCTAAAATCCTATGAATATGGAGTGATCGACCCCTTTCATGTAGAACTTGTGATTAAAATCTACTTCATATTTTGTTTACTTTTGTAACTGCTGATTGTATGTATATGTGGGAACCTGATGCACGAAAAGTAATTTTGGGTGTGGGAATGTATGTATAACTCTGTATGTGGCTATTTGAATATGGACTTGGTAAGTAACTTTGATTTCATGTATGGAAAAACTTGGCCAATGTTATGGTAAGTATAATGTATTATGGGAAAGGAAGTTGTAACTACTTTGGTGTTTGATGGGTGAATGCAAGATTTCGTAAGGAGATTTTATTTAAATTATGTTGATAAGTAG
The DNA here is from genome assembly GCA_038442645.1 of Agave tequilana. Lineage (NCBI taxonomy): Eukaryota > Viridiplantae > Streptophyta > Magnoliopsida > Asparagales > Asparagaceae > Agave > Agave tequilana. The sequence continues at coordinate 21,572 of JAVJIF010007949.1, forward strand.
GCAAATTGTGCCGAAATGTTTTGTTGGAGATGTTATGTCCATTGGGACATTATATGTTGTGGTGTATATTAGCACGGTCCATATTTTAGGGGAGGTGCTGCCGAAATTTAGAAGAAATATTATTGGATTAGTTCAATATTATAAGAAATTACTGGGACCGTTACAATGGCGACGCATATACGCGAGGTAAAATACCCCTCGTATACGCGCTAAGCCTAAATTGTAACCTGAACAAGATATAAATCGGAAGCATAATAATCAATGATCACTGCAATAATACATATAATGACAATCACAATGATGGCAGATAAATGATGGCAAGAAAATGACAGCTGAAGCGATAAAGGTAAAATCATGAAAGTAACAGGAATATAAAAGAGATGAGGATACCAGAACAGAAGAAAGAGCGTCCAGTTCCTCGCAAGACGTACAGTCTCGTCGAACACCTGCACATTAGAACAATCGTCCAATATCTGGACGTGCAAATCCAGGGTCGTCAGAACGCGACCATAATGAGAGTGTGTGTAAAGGGGAAAGAGCTCGTGTAGAAGAACAATGTACATATATAATAGTAAGAACAACTGCAGATAGAAAGACTAAATAACACAATAAATAACTGAACAGTAACACATATGATAAAAATATGAATACAGGTAGCAGACAAATGGCACAACTGTAAATATGCAATCAATGTCAAGGCGTGTAATCTATCACATGTCACTAGGTTGGCATCCAAGTCTGGTCATAAGTCTGGTCTTGATTACAATCATGTGGTACTGGTTATAATCATGGGTCTATCATAAATGATATATAAATATACAATCCAGGTGATTACAGTCAGTCACAAGGCATCAACAGTTTATTATTAATTATGTCAGCGAACACCAATTGTCACATGTAATGGACGCATCCCATACTACGCCTACCACACATGCCAATCGATGTCCTTAAGTTATTGAAACTGATCGGTTGGAGACATTGTCTATGTTTTAGGTGGGTCCCGTACATACCCGGGACCACGGCCCAGACTCCTGGCGCTGAACCAGGACCTACCGCTAGGTAGTCAGGAACATGTAAACAGGAATAAACAGGACGGGGTGCCAGTCACCCCACGGGAACCCTGCAGTAGAACCCTCTTTCGGCTGCGCAACCTAAATCCTAGGTCCACCCAAAATACGGACGCTGTCTCCTCCATCAATCTCCCCAAGCCCAGTGCAAGTTGTGTGTTATCATGTTTTAGTTTATCAAGTTTATTTAATGTGCATGTTACTTTAATTACTGGGATAACTCAGTGGTAGTCACGGTAACAATATCAACATGTGAAAGTCAGGGTACCGGTATAACAGGAGTATATGATATCATGAACAGGATACCGGTATAACAGGAATATATATAATGAACATGCGGGTGTGGTTACCGTGTAATAATATTTTCCCAGCAAATTCAGTAACATGAACATGATAGTTGTCAGGTAGATATTAAGCATAGTAAGTCAAGTTTTACAGGTAAAACAAGATATCCAAGATGAGTAATGACCTACTGTCATGAACAGAATAATCCAAGCAATGTATGTATTCAACTCATTCCTCCAAGTCATCGATATTTCTAAATCACAACTCAACTAAGATGGTCACATCTAACTACTGATCAATCTCCAATGTAAATAATATGAATCCCAGATCAATTCAAATTCTAACTAAGTCTATACACTGATCCATGTATCAAGAAATCCAGTCTCCTATATCATAACAAGTCCATCATCAATACCCAAATGAATCATCACTTAAATCATTACCAATAAATGAATATCAAGTCTAGAAAGTACTCTACATGAAATATATCATCTTATCTTAATGCAGATCAGGCTATTATAAAGAACGTAAATCCAATGTCATCTATAACTCAAGTTTAGTCCAAATCACAGTCCAACTCTGAATAAGTCCATGTACCATCCAATCGTCAAGAACTCTAATCTTTTGATAAGGTAAGATCATATCTAACATGTCCTCAAATAGCTGCAACATAGAATGGCTACTACTGATATTTTACATCAACGACATATCATCTGATAGTTCTCATATATTCAACTATAGATCCAAGTCATCACAACCAATTCATAATCCCAATAGTTCTATAATCATCTAGTTCCATTACTCGTCTAGTAGTCTGATATAATAATTGTTGTTCCATCATATCACAATGTCCAGTACTAGTCCTCTCACTCTACCATACAACTCTGACTCCCAAGTCTTCACAATCACCACTTCTATTAATGATCAGTCATAATATCCCAACACTCGGTATCACGACATATTCATGCATATAAGTTCTATCATGAAATCTCAATACTATGTACCATAACATATACATGTATCTAAGATCTATTCGATCAAGTCATTCCATCCAATATCTATCTCTAGAAATCATGTACATCCATCTATAATCAACACATAAACTAAAGGTAAAGTCTACAATCCATAAGATAGATAAACATAGCCTTCAGCCAATAATTAGTCGACTAGGGTTCTGGGGTTAGTCGACTAACAGGGATGTTAGTCGACTATAAACATGGGTAAGTCGACTAATCTGCCTGCAACCTGACACTGCAATTAATCCTGCACAATATTCTCAATCTCCACATCTTCTCAATTACTCTCATGCTACATCCTGATACGTCTACAATGATATTCCAAACTCCCATATGATGAATATAGGGTCCCAACATAATATATGTACATATATATGCAAGTCATATATCTATGCATAAAACATCCAACATGAAACTAAAGGGATGACGATCGCATCCAAACGTAAAGATCTACACAGGAATAATAATATGATGCATCAAAGGATTCATAAAACATACACAAGACATTTACAATTACTCCAATTAAAGAATGGGAGAGAGATAGCGAGAAACACTCACATTGGGAAACCTGCACGTTACCGGGCGAGTCGTCATAACGTCTCCGTATCTATAGGATCGGGGCGTTACACTATGTCTATTCCAGAAGCACAAATATAGAAAGAAGCTGTAAACAGTAAAATAGAAACATTTTAAGTAATCACACTTGTAAATTGACAAATTTGCCTCCTTACAGTAAACCAATCGGGAGTAAGTGAATTTTCAAAAGAAAATAAAACCTGATGGATCTATCGATAAATACAAGACTAGATTAGTGACCATATATAATTGACAAAAAGAAGGACTTGACTACTTCGATACTTATTTGCCAGTAACAAGAATAACGTTCATGGGATGTTAATTGTGATTGGCAGTATTGCACAATTTATATTTTCATCAAATAGATGTCAATACTGTATTCCTAAACGGTGACTTAAATGAAAATATATATAGAGAGAGCAACCTGAAGGATTTATAGTTAAGGGCCAATAAAACAAAGTGTGTAAATTGATAAAATTCTCATACTGTTTAAAACAGGCTCCAAAATAATGACATGAGAAATTCGATAGTGTCATGATCAAAAATGGATTCACTATCAATGAATGTGATAAATGTGTTTACACTAAGACAGATGAAAATACATATATCATTATTTGTCTTTTTGTAGACGACATGTTGATACTTGGGACTAATATTAAGGTTATTAAGTCTACAAAACAGATGCTATCTAGCAATTTTGATATGAAAAATCTGGGTATTGCTGATGTAATTTTAGGAATTAAAATTACAAGAACATCAGATGGAATCAGTCTATCTCAATCTCATTTTGTAGATAGAATGATAGAAAGATTTAAGGAACATGAGATAAAAGAGAATACGAACCATTTTCTTTCACATATCCACCTTCATAAGAATACAGGAACTGCAACATGACAGTTGGAGTATTTTCAGATTATCGAAAGTCTAATGTATTTAATGAATTGCACTAGATCCGATATTATTGTCACTGTAAGCAAACTAAGTAAATACACTAGTAATCCGAATGATGATCATTGGACCGCTCTACTACAAGTAGTAAGTTATGTATTTAGAACCAGAGAGTATGCCTTGAAATATAAAAAATATCCACCTGTACTTGAAGGGTACAATATGCTAATTGAATTGTAGATTCTGATGAAGCGAAATCAACTGGTGGATATGTTTTTACTCTTGAAGGTGCAGCTGTATCTTGAAAATCTTCCAATTAAATATTTATTGCCCGTTCTACAATGGAATCAGAATTTATACCTTAAATAAGACTGAAGAAGAAGCAGAATGGCTTCGATAATTTTTGGAAGATATACCATTATAGCCCAAGCCAGTGTCTGTCATATGTATTCACTGCGATAATCAAACAGCGATAGCTTGAGCACAAAATTTTATATATGATGGTAAGTCTACACATATTCGTCGCAGACATAACACCGTGAAGCAGTTACTATCAAATGAAATTATCTCTATTGACTTTGTATCTTCAAAAGATAATCTAGCGGATCCGTTAACTAAAAGTTTAAATGGAGAACGAATAAACTGCACATCGAGGAGAATGGGACTAAAAGTTTAACCTTACCGAGTCAGCTTAATGAAAACCTCACTTAGTTACTGGAGATCCACAGACTAAATTCAAGAGGAAAACTAGTTATGATTGACTCTGTGAGGAAGCACTTAGGAGCTTATTCCAACTATTCTTATGATGCATTCAAGTGCTTTCTATAAATAGATTTAGGATAAACTTAACGCTTTTAATGATGCATATATCTTGTTATTAAAACAAGTGGGGTAGAGTAGACTACTCTTAATAGGACGATCACCTATGTAAATAGAGAGCTAGGTCGGCTCTTTGGGAATCTCTATGATGACTGTGATTCTCTAAAGATGCTCTCTAAAACTAAGAATATTTAGGGCCAAAATGGACACAAGCGATAACCAAAGTTGATTTTGAAAAGTTACTGTGTGAGACTTATTGACTTGACTTACACAAACAGCTGACAATTCAAGACTTAGTCACTGATTAGCCAGTAAATCCGATAAAGTTATCACTATGAAAAGTTCAAGATCTACTTCACCTATCCTGATACAATTTCTTTTTTAAAGTATCTTTCACTAAAGAGTCAGTATCATAGTGTGTCAATTCCTTACATCTCTATTTATTATGGGACATTGTTGGGAAAAATGAAGAATTTAAGTGAATCTTTGAGCTGAATTAAGGTGATATCTATTGATAGAATTAATCAGATAATGGTTGGAGTGTGTTTTCCTTCCATTGGGGATGAACATGATATATTCATATGTTCAATTTCGTTTTTGAATGAATGAGATATTCAAGTCAAAAAGTTAGCCTAATTCAATAACTAAAGAGATCAAAAATAGCTAAAACATTTAGTCTCACATTGGATATAGAGTGAAAATTTGAAGTGTTTTAAATAGAGAAAGATGGGAATAAGGAGTGTGCCCTTTGGGTACTTAGATTTTCATACACGTTTGGGGCGAAACCATGCCTACACGCACGCGTGCCACCACCTACCCGTCTTGTCCCGGCGCTGGAGCTGGAGTTCAGGTCCAGGCCTGGACCTGGGTCTGAGTCTGGGTGCGGGTGCGAATCCAGTCTGGTTATTTTTGAACCAGGCACATGGATGCGGGTGCAAACCCAATTGCGAGTCTTGGATGCAGTCCACCAGCTCGCCACCCGAATCCGCGTGTGCGGCTGGACAAAACTGCTGCAACGATTCAGACAGGAACAGTTGCAACGATTCAGATAGAAACTGTCAAAATGCTCCCGCTTTCCTCCAATGGGCTTCCCAGGAGCGCTATTTAAACACAGAAACATAAAACCCTCTCCTCTTCCTCTCTACATAACAGAGTCTATAAAGATCCGTTGAAGGTTCGATCTGAAAGAAAGAACAGAAAATTCAACAAATTCTGGAATAGAAACAGAATTATTGTCTGAATCTGTGACTTTCTAAGACAAAAATCTCCTCTCTCCCTCCTTTTCCTTACAGTGAATAACCCTTCATATTAAGACAAATATTCTCTCTAAAATTTGTCTTCGTCCAACTGCTTTGAATTCTAACTTGTGAAGAACTGATTAACTACGATCTGACTGTACAATGATTTGATAGCGCTATTCAAATACAGTGAAGGAGTGTTGTATCTTGGGAGACCAGCGTCCAATAACACATTAGCACTATAACTGGGGATGTAATTATCTTAAGGAGATTTGCTACATGCGTACCTCACTCCAGTTACTATATAATTGAACTAACGTGTTTTTACAGGGGTTATACTAGAATATTATGTTCATAAATATTATTGTATATCAGACTGACTATACCAGTCTAATTGTTGTTTAACCAAGGAAGGTAATTGAAGGGTGGTTCTGTAATTAAGAAACATGCAATTGAATAGAAAATCTCCCACCTGATATTCACTGGCCTAGCCAATTAGATCAAAGACATTGATTAGTTGTCAAATCTAACAGCTTTATCAAATGGCAAACAAGTTGACTCCTTTAACCAAGTTAACTCTCTCTCCCCCTCTCTTGAGCCTCGTAGAACCTCATTATTTGTCATCAAAACACCAGTCTCAAATAGCCACCATGGGAAACAAATCTCCCATCTCCACCATCGTCCTTGTTCTCCTCTCCACCACCATCTTCCTCTTCGTCCTCTTAAACCCTAACACTAACCCTAACCCTGATCCTAACCCTTCCCTCGCCTTGACCCCACCGAGTTTGTCCTCTCGAGGCTCTCTACAATCCTCATGCTCTACCTCTCATCCCTCCCCTACTCTTCAAATCTACCATCACTCAACTCTCTCCTCTCCACAATCAAGAAGACCTGGCAAAGACCAGCTCTCCCCTCCCTCTCCTCCACATTGAGTTCCACTACACTGCACCGGCCCCCTTCTTCATATGCTCGCTCAAGTCACTGGCAAAGTGCACTGTTTTTGGCAGTAGTGCCATCTTAGAGGCTATCGTGCTCTGGGCTCTCTTGGATCGGTGTTGTGGCTCGGTCCGTTTCTATTTACGCCCTTGGAGATTGCTTGCAAGGTGTCATGTCGGTGGCCGAGTGAGGAGGAGGCGGAGGAGGGTGGAAGGGGTGATGGAGTCTGTGAAGAGGGCTGGGCAGATGGTGGAGAGGAGGAAGTTGGAGGGTTTGTTCTGAAGGCGGCGATGGCGGTGGTGGAGAGGGCGGCGATGGCAGTTGACGGGATTTGGTGAGGTTGTGGTTTGGTTAGTGGATATAGGGTTTTACACTTTTACTACGAGCGCAAGAAGGGGAGCAAGCCAGGAAAATGGAAGAGCTCCTCCCTAGTGTTTTTCCTTGAGGGTTGTTTCTGTAGATATTTTTCCTGTTTTTTTTTTTTGCTGTTTTGTTACTTTTTTCTTTTTATACTCAGACACATAGTTTTGCAGATCCAATGACAAAGTAATATATCACTGTATTGTCCACCACAAATTACTGGAGTGTTAGAAGAGGGAACAAAAAGAGACAGAAATTTCCTCTTTTTATTTACCGTAATCCCCTCGGGCTTACACACATAATTATAAAGAATAACACTAGGTCTTTAAGCAGTTGTTCTAGTACAGTGGTGAGTATTCTTGCTTGTCACCTGCGAGACCCCCCGGGTTCGATCCCCGGCAACAGCGTAATTTATTTTTATATGACGAGGTTTGATATTTTTTATTAGCAAAATTTCGTTTATTTTTCTTCATTAATATTATTTTAGACCTTGCCGAGAGACAAGGGGGGCGCCTCTTTTACTGCTAGGATTTCGAAATCAGGCTAAAAAAATAAAATTCTTCTTGTACAAAGTCATGGCAAACTCTTCACCACTCACTCTATTTTATTTAATTTTATATAAAAAACTTTAATATTTTTATTAGCAGAATTTTCTTTTCTTTTCCTTCATTAATATTATTTATACCTTGCCGTGAGTCAGGAGGGCGCCTTTGTTCCCTAGTACTTCAAAATCGAGTAAAAAAAAACATCTTTGCTTGTATATAAGTAATAACTGAGACTCTTCAGAACTCACTCTTATTTTTAATCCATTTTTTAATCCATCAACAAGTCAGGCCTTATTAGCCAAAAGGGGGGGAAGGAAACTCTCGTGACGGAAAAAAACGAGCTATTTGTATCCATTCATTGTATTTAAGATCCTGCAATACCTTTTGAATGTGATGATTTTCACGTTATAATAGGTATATATTCATGAATTGGTAGGTGTAGAGGAAAATTTTCAGGAGAAATTTATCTACACTTCCCCCGGTTCGATCCCCGGCAACAGCGTAATTTATTTTTATATGACGAGGTTTGATATTTTTTTATTAGCAAAATTTCGTTTATTTTTCTTCATTAATATTATTTTAGACCTTGCCGAGAGACAAGGGGGGCGCCCCTCTTTTACTGCTAGGATTTCGAAATCAGGCTAAAAAAATAAAATTCTTCTTGTACAAAGTCATGGCAAACTCTTCACCACTCACTCTATTTTATTTTAATTTTATATAAAAAACTTTAATATTTTTATTAGCAGAATTTTCTTTTCTTTTCCTTCATTAATATTATTTTATACCTTGCCGTGAGTCAGGAGGGCGCCTTTGTTCCCTAGTACTTCAAAATCGAGTTAAAAAAAACATCTTTGCTTGTATATAAGTAATAACTGAGACTCTTCAGAACTCACTCTTATTTTTTAATCCATCAACAAGTCAGGCCTTATTAGCCAAAAGTGGGGGAAGGAAACTCTCGTGACGGAAAAAAACGAGCTATTTGTATCCATTCATTGTATTTAAGATCCTGCAATACCTTTTGAATGTGATGATTTTCACGTTATAATAGGTATATATTCATGAATTGGTAGGTGTAGAGGAAAATTTTCAGGAGAAATTTATCTACACTTCAATTTGTAATTAAGATTAAGGGAAAGTAAAAAGACAATGCAAAGACGTTGATTTATACGTGAAAACCCAATTTGAAAAAAACCATGAGGAGAAGGGAAAGATTCACTATTTTCAAGAAATTGTAGAGCTAAAACTCTGATCTAATTGCTGAAAATAATAGATTAATGGTTTCGGGAGGTCGCTTCTCTACAGTGAAAGGGAAATCTTAACTTCAAAAATTTGTGCTTATGGATCTCTGTTCTATTGCTTTCCCCCGCTTCTTTTTTCAGTCATGTGGTCTTGTGCATCTCCCAGTGTATATATATCGGGGAGGCTTCATTAACAATGCTGCTCTGCACGTTGTAATTTTTTTGTAACGGCTTAGACTCTGCCCTTGATGAAGAGAGCAATTTCTACTACCTTCTGTAACAATCCGCGTTGAAGTAAGAATCGTTACAACGTTTGAAAAGTGAAATGATCTGACGACGTAATATACTTCCTATATAGACGAATATTAATGGAGTCGGTTGTAACAGCCACCTTACTGGGAATGAAAGAACTGGTGTCGGGGACGCGATGCTCTCAAAAGGACGAGCATGGTGTCGGGAACAACCGAATGACACTTCGCAGAGAAGTGCTCAGTCAGCTTATCTTGTCGTTCGCCTTCGGGAGGTTCTAATGAGAAAGGACACGTATCATAATCTTAGTGTAAGTCAGAAATTGACCACTATAATAGCAACACAAAGGATTAAAATTAAAAGTGAACATTAAGAGTGTAAGCAAAACAGGATCATAATCAATCTTACTTGATTATGAAACTAATAACATATACTTTTGCACACCCGTATCTTATTTCTGAGATCAATGAACCATTCTCCATTTCATTCAGGCATTCTCTACAGAAGATTTGCCTTTTACCTTCGTCCAATACTCACATAAGCTTTGGAAAAAAATTCATTGACGGTTGGGTATCTCCACAGTGGAGACAATCATTGCTGCTTTCCTGCAATCCTGTATAACTGCACATTTAACTGATAACAAGCCACTGGTTCGGTTCTGGGCCATCAAAACTTCCGATTACTGAAATGTATATGATAATTCTACAAAGGCTAAATCATCTGGGGATCGCTACTAAAGTTTAAGAAGTTCACAAGTGTTCAAGCAGAATCGTGCCCGCAGAAAGCAGAACAGGGAAGAAAGGAGAAAATTAAACAGCATCTAAAAGAGATCACATGCAATACACTGTGGATTACAGATTAGAGAAGGTGAGATTTGAGATTGTCCATATTCTTGTTTCTGCATCTGATCATACACCCAGCAGTTCCTGCAACCAAACAATGCATCTATTAGATCTAGAAGCTGGATCATGTTGGTATTTGAATTAATTGTGTAAACAACATGAAAATACATAAAACGAAAACCAAAAAGACAAATAGTAATGCCATTTCAGAAAAATCAAAATGTAGATCGGCATCTTGGAAATAGTTCACCACCGACATAAGCAAGAAGTAGAAAATTCCCATTAGAATCACTTGTGACTGAAGACGGATGCTCTCAAGCCCAAGATATTCTGTGTCGTAAGAAAAACTCGATAAAGAAGATTTCTTTGTTAGCGAGTTATATCCCTATCCATTTGAATTCGACTCAATTGAAGCAGGTATGCTATCATCTTGGTCTAAAGAGTGACATTTCCAGATTTCACTGCTTCAAATTTGTGAATTTCAGCACTCCTAAGCAATGTAAACGCTCACTCCACAAGTAGCTATATCCATGATAGTTGCATCCTCACTTTAACATCAATTGCATCCAGCAAACATACAATTAAAGCTTTCTTCAAATCCAAAATGTGAAGACTACCAATTGAATTCATAGTAATGGCAGTAGTAAGAATGTCCATTAGTCCAGAGGCTAGTGTTGTTTGTTTTTTTGTTTTTGTTTTGTTTTTTAAAGAAAAGAAAAGAAAAACTACTGAAATGCTTACCAATAAACTAAGTTCAAAGCCAGATATAAGAATAACACTCATAAAAGAGAATCCCCACCCGCGATTTTCCCTTAGGCCTGGTGAATTGGCAGGACGACCAACAGAGATGTCAGCCTCTTGAATGCAAACGTAATGGCAGATGTTGTAGTACAATTAGCATGACCCCGCATTAAGCTGACACACTCATGTCTGCTGGGCGTGCTACTGTGGTGCAGTTATAGAGTCACTCTTTGCTGTCATGATATTTAAACAAATAAGCTAAAGAGAGCCATCTAAATAGGGGATCAACTCCCTCCCTCATCTGCATGCCCCTTAAACACACACACACACACACACACACACACACACACACACACACACACAGAGAAACAAACAAGGTAAAGAGAGCCATCTAAATAGGGGATCAACTCCCGCCCTCCCTCACCCGCATGCCCCTTAACACACACACACACACACACACACACACACACACACACGGAGAGACGTGTCCCAATGATATCCTACTTTCTAAAAGTTGCTGTGTTGGACTCTAGACATCTGTGCCCCATGTACAGGAACACCGACTAGAATTACCTTGCAAGTTGCAATGAAAAAATGTCATCTTACCTGAATCGCCACATAAGTAATCTTTGCATAATCAAAACATAACATATAGACAACAATAACAACACCACTGGCCGTGTGTTCATCATCTCAAGTATGAGTGTTTAAACTTTCACGTGCTAGTCACAATTAATGCACTAAAGAGCTTTACACCCAAAAAGTAAAAAATCATAGGGTTCAGCAATGGCTAGGGCAAGAAATTTTGTCCACTCTCCAAGCATGTTTCCCATGTCGCATAGTGTATAAGCATTTAACAGAATTAACTCTTGCACACTCATGGAATGAAGTGTGCATGAAAGTCAAAAGATATTTCTTCCTTCTTTTCAACAAAAAGGGTATTGTATTTCTACCCTGAAACAAATATGCTAAGATGCAGCACAAGCACACTCTTGGTAAAAAGGAACGTTTACAAGATTAGAACGAGTTACATCTTACATCATTAGATTACTTTTAGTTTAATTCTAACCTGTTCATAATTTTAATAACCCAAACCTAACCCTAATCCTCTCGTTGTGTTCTTTGGATTTCTTCCTCCGTTTATCAGACTATATATCAAGCCAATTTCTTCACCCGTGAGCTGCTGCTGCAAAGGACAACACTGATCTGACCCTAGCCACTCCAGTGATGCCAAGGTTCTCTTTCCTAATCCGCCCCTATTTAGTTATTTTGTGTTGAAATCACAATATTTTTGCCCCAATTTTAGCTTCTGCTCTTTGTCCTCTCCCCCTTCTCATCCTCCTCTTGTTTTTTTTTTTTTTTCTTTTGATGCCACAAGCTACTTTTTCTTCTCCTTATCTGCTAATGCTGCTGCTTCTGTTTCTGTCCCTTGCTGATGCTGCCTCTGGTTTATTAGATTACTTTTTATAGTTTTTGCCCCAAATTTCCTGTATTAATTCCTAAATATTTTTTCCCTTGATTTGTTGGTATTTTTCACTTGTTACTTGAAAAAACATGTCTTTGCAGCTAGGCGTGAGCAGTAAATCTGCAACTTAGCTCTGCATAGCACCTTGCAAGTTGTAATACATCATTTGCCAGGTAAATATAACACTGCTTTTTGTGAAGGAGAAATATCGTTTCTTGCATACTCATTTTAAATGAGTCTGCAATTATATGAATATGCAATAAGGCAAGTGAAGGAAAAAGGAACTATTTATATTGTAGAATTAACTGAAGTAGAAATAAATGAAGACATATTTCTGGCTCCACAATATGGAGCACACACTTGATCTAAAAGATCACAACAGAAGATGGCTACTACAAGTAAAAGACCATACGAAAAAATTTATTTGACAGTGGTTTGGAAAAAAAAAAACAAATCTTCACAGATTACTCAGATTCATATAAAAAGAAGCCTAGCACGCACTTATGTAATAGTAGCATTCATAATTGAAAAGCCTTCGTCCCAGAACATTGTCAGTCATCAAAGTCTAGATTCTAGCCTATGATTTAAGCCTTCATTTCATGGGGGCATTGGATGCAATTATGGTGTCTCCATCAACTCCTATGACATGATATTCTTTTAGTGCAAGCCAGCTCAAACATGTAACTACCAGGAAATCCTAGAAGGAAGAACCCCAAGTACAATAGTGCATATTTGTCCCCTCCACAATAGATAACTTTACAGACATGAACACATCCTTACATTCTTGCATCATAAACCCGCTCATATAGGTGCACATGGAAGCATCATAAACACACTAACTCACACTAACTAAAAATTGGAGACAGAATAATTTGCTATCGAGCTTCATTCACGTTTCTGATTTAGGCACTGTTAAAATTCCTATTGGGTCAGGTTGAAAGCAACCTCCATGATGTTGGGTGCGAAAGGGAGTTGATTCAGGGCAACCCATAACCACCAAACTTACACTTTAGACAGAAGCAACCATCGACATACCAAGAGAAAATTTCAACGGTAGGTTCCTAACAGGGAAGGCTCACTGCTGTTCTATAATCGTTAACCATTATAAACCTGACTCTTCATTAACATGCACTCTCTTTACCAGCTCCCAACCTAAAACTACAATACAGAATCCAGAACCAATCACCAACAGAACCCAATCAAGCAATTTGAACCAAACAAACCTTCATGTAACAAATCCAAATAGCAGGAAAAGTCAACTGCATGTTACAAATCCAAAGAATTATCTCTTGAATGAACTGATTGAGAGCAAACAACAGCGTTGAATAGTTAATACGTTATATATAAGAATTTAAAAAAGAAAAATAATCAAGTTTGCAGCAATTAACAATCTATATATCATGTTATATTTGCATGGCAATTGGTAGACAAGAAAAAAAAAATTATTAATTCGCATTAATGTAGTTCCTTGTAACTACAAGATCTACACTAATAACAACATAAAAATACAAGATCTTTAACATAAAAATACAAGATCGAGGAAATTAGCAGGGATCTAGACTCATCAGACACGTGGGATAGAAGGGCTTTACCTCAACCGGATCCGACGATGATGTTGTTGATGGGGATGAAGATGAGCTTCACGAAGAAGCCGACGAATCCCATCACCACGAACCCGATAGCTGTGCGGAGCGCGACCTTCGTGAACTCTGAGCGATAAAAATCGAATCAATTGTTAGATGTATTTAATTTTGCGACAGATCTAGTGGTGAGATGAGAGAAATTTTAGGGACTGGGATGGTGAGTGGGGCTTTACCTTTGCGATCGGGCTTGTGGCATCTCTTGACGAGCCGTACGCTGTCCTTTGCGAACTCGCGGAGGGGATCGACGACGGAATCTATGGCATCCATGGCCAACGGAGGCGGAGAAGAGAGAGAGAGAGAGGCGCAAAGGGATCGCAGATTCAGACGAGAGACTTTAGAAAGAGCCGGAATTTTTAGTGTTTTAAACTCACTAACAAAGCTAGGATCGAGCAGGATTCGGATTCAAAATTCTTGAACCCAATTTTAAGGATCCAAACTCAGATTTGAATTCAGATTTATAGATCCAATTTTAAAGGTCCAGACCCAAAATTTCCTATCAAATCAAATCGGATCATAAAATAATGGCAGTTTAATTGGAGAATTTTGGGACCTGAAGGATATGTGAGGATAATGATACTCTTATCTGCATTAAACACCAGTTCCAAATGTTCGCAAAAAGATTTTGTCCATCGATTTTGATCTTAAATAAAAAAAAATGAAATATTTAATTTGAAAATTTTAGTTATATTCAATTAAAGATGGCTATTTTAATAATTTGGATTTTATTTAGTGAAAGGCAAATTTTCTAAAATATAACCTTTTTCTGATAATAAATTTCTTTTGATATACACGCACGGATTTCTATTAGTTCCGTTTCTTTTTTTTTTTTTTTCCCCTCCCTGACCTCTCTCCTCCCTCTCTCTTAAAAACTGTTCATTTCTCGATAGTCTAAACTTACTCAAACTAAATTATCTATTTATATTTCTTTATATATCTACTTGAAATCATCAGCTCACTAATATCTTTGTTTATGGGGTTGTTTGTTTCGCGTAAAAGGCCGTAATTCGTAAATGACTTACAACCCAGTTACAATTACGACGTTTGTTTGGACCGTAATTCGTAAAAGGCTTATGCAACCCAATTGTCACTCACTTGCAACCCAATTATCACTCACTTGCAGCCCAGTTATAGTTAATTTTGTGGTCATGCAAATTTGTATTATTGTTTTATATTAATATTAAATTTTTTAATATTTAGTATTTTTAATATTTATTTGCAATGTTAAAACTTTTTAAATCACCAAATAGTTAATTTTGTGATCAACTTTTTCACTTACGACTTACACATTACGACAACCAAACACCGTAAAATACAATACACTTTCCCATTTATAACTTTATATTACCAACCAAACACCGTAAAACTTACATGCATGTAATTCATTTACAACTGTAAAAGACTTTACCAATTATAACTTACGAATTACGATCAATTACGACAACCAAACAGACCCTATATGTATTCGAAACTACTCGAACATACTACTCTATCTCATCTCACTTAATCTCTCAAACTAAATATATTTCTCTATCATATTATTTATATTTGAAAATTATCTTTTCAAAATTAAAATTTAAGCTATTGATGACAGATATATGACATATATATATAGGGGTTACTGTCCCTCAGCCGCCAGCTGAGAGAGTTTCTCAGCCGGCATGACGTGGCTTCATATTAGCCGCAGAGAAGTCAAAAATTTAGGTGGTAAAAGGAGACCCTCAATCACTTTTCGTTGCCCAATGAATGAAATACCCTCAGTTTCACTTTTAACCTGCTACAACTGTTCCTCCACTAAAAAAATTACAGATCAGAAAATTTTGAGTTTTTTCAAACAAAAAAAATTACAGGTCTTGATAACTAAATTTTAGAAAAATAATTTATTTTAAAAGAATGCAATCATGGTCGCACTTATGTTCAAGTTTTTTTTTGAAAAGATGTTTTAATCACAATAAAAATCTATTACCGCGACTTGAAACAGTTTTTTTTCTGAAACTGCAATCGAAGCCGTAGTTTCTAAAAAGAAAATTTTGGATTTAATTTTTTAAAATTATTTCACTTTTAGATTTATTTTTGTTTTACATTGCGACTTTTGGTCGCAGTGTTGTACCCTTTTTTTTATTTTTTCTATTAGGGTCGCAGTATTTTTTTGACCTTCCTAAGCTAAATAGGATACTGCGACCGTGGTCGCAGTCTTATGAAATAAGAGTCGCAGTCAATGGAAGCAGTGACAATAATCTCGTAAGTTAATTAATTAAGATGATTAGAAGATTGCGACTTCGGTCGCAGTTTTATGTAACATCAGTCTTTTTGAGAATGTTTTGTTTGATAACAATACGACCTTGGTCATAGTATTTTTTTATTAAGTAATCTAAATAGGATACTGCGACCTTGGTCATAGTATTTTTTTATTAAGTAATCTAAATAGGATACTGCGACCATGGTCGCATTCTTATGAAACAAGAGTCTTATGAGATAAGAGTCGCAGTCAATGGAAGCAGTGACAATAATCTCGTAAGTTAATTAATTAAGATGATTAGAAGATTGCGACTTCAGTCGCAATCTTATATAACAACAGTTTCTTTGAGAATGTTTTGTTTTATAACAATGCGACCTTGGTCATAGTATTTTTTTATTAAGTAAACACCAAAGGATACTGCGACCATGGTCGTATTCTTATGAAACAAGAGGCATAGTAAATTGAAGCAGGGAACAATGTCTCAAAAGTTAAGTAATTAAGATGATTAGAAGACTGCGACATTGGTCGCAGTCTTATGTAATAGCAATCTTTTTGAACTTATTTTTCATTTTTGCGACCAAGATCGCAGTCTTTTTATTAATAACTTTTAATTGGACTGCGACTTTGGTCGATGTCTTGTAAAATAAATGGTTTGAAGATGAAATTTCATATGCGACTATGATCACATAATTCAATTTTATCTGACAATTTATTATTATGAATGCGACCAAAGTCCCAGTCCTGATGAAAAGACATCTTTTAAAATAATTTTTTACTACGACTTCAGTCACATCTCTGCCAGATTGGTTATATATTTATGTGTATTTTACTTGTCTTTCAAATTTTAAATCAAATGGTCAATATTTCCGATGATGAAAAATTTCAGATAGTCTTTACTTTGGAAGAAGAAGAAGAGAAAAATCACGATGAAAATATTGAAGCTGACATCTCGAGGGAACATGAACTTGTCAAAATAGTTGCTGGAGATCTAGATCTGCGACTAAAAATTAATATCTGATCCCGCTCTCGCTTTTTTAGAACGATATTCTTTATAAGTCAAAAATCTACATCTGACAGTGTGAGAAGACACAGAGAGATAGACATATAAAAGATGAGAAAAAATAATAATAAAGAATATAAACTAATACATCATCCCAAGAAAAAGACAAACGATAGGGACTTTTAGTAATTTCAATTATTTTTAAAAGCGGGACGTCATTTTAGATTGTCGAATTATGTGGCCCATAATGTGTCACGTCACCGCAGGCTGAGAGAGTCTCTCAGCCGTCGGCTGATATACATTTTTCTCATATATATATATCAAACAAATTAATTTATGTCTTGATCTTCATT
Source organism: Agave tequilana (assembly GCA_038442645.1). NCBI lineage: Eukaryota > Viridiplantae > Streptophyta > Magnoliopsida > Asparagales > Asparagaceae > Agave > Agave tequilana. The sequence goes on from JAVJIF010007949.1 coordinate 39,069, forward strand.
ATCACACTCACATAAATTTAAAGCATTTAAATTTTGTAGGTGTGATCCTACTCAGGTCATTACTAATTCTGTGTATTTGGAGCTCGTTTTAGTGCATGAACTGTTGAATATTATTTTATTTTGATAAAATATAATTATTTTTTAGTTTTATGGTATATTAGAAGTTTAAAAGATAAACCTACCAACAGTTATTTTTTCTAAATGTGGGACACAATTTATCAAGTTACGACTACACATCTTACTCATATTTATATGTCTTTTTTTATGGGAAGAAAAGATATCAAGAGAAAACTTTATTCTTCAGGGATAAGGGTGTCTAATCTACAAAAGTTTGTGAGATTGCATCTTTTCATGAATATAAAGTTTTGAATAGACTAGCCAACGAATCCCAAAAATTCTGGTGTTCTTTATTTTATTATTATGGCTGGAGGTACGATCTATTCCTTCCGCTTTGAATTTGATTGTTATGGCTGGAGATATGATCTATTCCTTCCGCTTTTAAGTTTTTATATAATCAATCTATTTTTAAAAATTGATACATTTGTTATCATAACCCTATCTCTAGTTTAGCAATCGGTTCAATCTTGCTTATCTCGTGAAAGGATAATTTAATCTTGTGATTATTTAAATGTTAACAAGAATCTTGATTTATTTGATTCTTATCTCTTGTTTAATTGAAAAGATTTGAATTTCTTTCTTTCATGATTGAATTTATCTCTGTTTTTAAACATACATGATAAGATAAAATAGAGAAAATAAAAAAAATAGAAAGATAAAATTCTATTTCTTCTGCTTATTACTCCGTACAGATTGCATGCGCTTAGAGTGAATATATGCAATCGACTGAAAATTTTGTGTGATGCAAAATAAAGTTTATTGCTCTTTACTAGATAATATATTCTAATAGAATGTTTGTTGTATTTTATCTCAATAATTATTGGAGAATAAAGATAAATTCAATCATTATTGTGTTGAAATTTTGACTGACTTTATATTAGAATCCTTGATAAATAGAATTATACCATAAACTTAATTCTGTTTAGATCTAGACTTACTGTTAATATTCCAGTAACTTTATGCAAATGCAATTTACATTCTGTGATTGTCCTGAAAATAAAATTTGAATACAAGGACTTTTTCTGCAGTGTTATAGAAATTTAGTATCTGCAATATTAGTCCAAATTAATTTCAAGATTTTTTATTCAATTTAGAATTTACAGAATCAGTTCAGAAACTGTAATATTGCAATTTAGGGGTTGTTTGTAATGAGATCCTAAAGTAAAAATATTTACATCTTTGAGATAAATTTACTATTTAATTCTCATATTTATGTATTTGAGATAAATTGAATTTTTGAATGATATGAACAACATGTATGGATTAAGTTCTTTTTTTATAAGTAGTATTTGGACTCACTACTTATACATTATTGACATTAATTTTAGTCAATTTTGATATCATATTAAAGTAATATTTGATTAATTAAGTAATTGTCACAACATTCTTGATTATGACGATATTAAGTGATAAAGAAAATTTTAATTTTAATCACATATATTTATGAGATCAACAATTGTAATTAAACATGATAATATAGTGATTAACCCCACAGAGTGATTATTATGTTTGTGTTCAATTAGAATGAGATAGTGAACTATGTTTAAAAAAAAAATTCTAGTTGCCCACAGGCTAGAAAATTTTTGTATGAAAAATAAAATAATAGTCCCATTATAAAATAATCATTAAAAAAATATTACGTGTCATGATTCATGCCCACAAGAAAGATTTTGATGACGTGTTGATTTTTTATTTGGATTAATTTACATGGGTCAGTTTTTCAATTTTGCTTCATTACATGTTTAGTAAGCTTTGTTATTTATTTTGCAAACTTAAGCAATCAATATATGGGCTAAAACAGGCCTCCCGCTAATGGTATTTAAAGTTTCATAATGTTATTTCTACATTTGATTTTATGAAGAATGTTATGGATCAGTGTATATACTATAAGGTCAGTGGGAGTAAAATGTTTTTTTAGTTTTGTATATGGATGATATTTTGCATGCTTCAAGTGATTTAGGCTTCCTTCATGAAGTGAAGTGATTTCTCTCACAACAGTTTGACATAAAAGATATGGGTGAAACCTCTTATATTATTGGCATAAAGATTGACAGAGACAGATCTCAAGTAATATTAGGACTATCTCAAGAAATCTATATCAATAAAATTCTTAAGAGATTTCATATGAAGGATTGTTCACCTGGTGTGGCACCAATTGTAGACAAATTTAACTTGAACCAATGCCCAAGTAATTATTTGGTTAAGAAGTTTTATTTCAGGGCTTCAGATTGTTGACTCAATTTCTAAGCCATTGAAGATGTACTGCGACAACTCCGCTGCAGTATTTTTGGCCAAGAATAATAAAACTGAAAGTCGCAGTAGACACATCGATATAAAGTATTTAAAACTTTGGGAACATGTGAAGTCTGTTTGACACGGAGAGGGGTTGGCTGGTGTAACGTTTCCTGGAATCAGATGGAAAAGATTACAGCCGGCTTAATCTTCCGGTTACAAGGGAGGGGGAATATTGAATCTTGAATTCCCCCTTTGTTTAGTGCTGGGTTCTTCGTGTGGCGGTGGAGAGTGAATCTTGTTCTCCGTTGACCGGATGACTGTTCGGACCGTCGGGGATCTTCTCTTCGGTCGGTAGAGGGAGTAACTCAGCTCCGTCTACCAAAACTCTAGAAGAGGAGGTAGGCGAAGAGCGGCTAGTACTCAGTAAGCTCGCTGAAGGGTTTTCTCTCTCTCTGTCGATGATCTCTCTTTTGCCCGATAATCGTCGTCTTCTGATAATTTTCGACCTTAATTGTCGTCGTCAATTGTCGTCCTTAAATTCTCCTCTCCCTTCAATAGTGACGGGACTATTTATAGGGTTTTTAGGGGGTGATCGTGCCCCCTAAAAGTGCTCCACGATGAGGGCCAACTTCCCCGCTACATGGGCGGTGGATGGCGCCATAATCGGGGTAGTTGCAACCGAGACGTGGGTGTCGAGCCGACGCGTCTTGATGCTGAGACGCGGGCTTCGGGCCGACGCGCCTTGATGCTGAGACGCGGGCTTCGGGCCGACGCGCCTTGATGCTGAGACGCGGGCTTCGGGCTGACGTGCCTTGATGCTGAGACGCGGGCTATCTCTCGCGTTTTGATTGTCACATTTAGCCTTGCACTTGGATCTTGGATCTCTGTGTTTTGGTGGCTTGTCTTGATGATTTTTAGACAGCCTACAGAACCCCCTCCAAAGTTTTCGACATTCCGCAGTTAACTGGGACGGATTTCGAAATACTTCGGACTCTAGCTGAGTTCGCCTTCATGACTAGACTGTTGATGCTCCGGGTTTAATCTTATCTGGAGTTGGTCTTCGTGAGTGTACGGTTGAACTCTTTGAAGCCCCCAGAGTTGATCATGTTGAGTGTTTAGATGCCCGATTGCTTTTAGTCTGTCACTGGCGCGCTTTAAACTAGGAGTGGTTGGTCGTCTGCTTGCGTCAGTGTACTGTTGAACTGATTTTGCAGAAGCAGGAGACCAAACGCAGGTTCTTTTTCAAAAAGCAGAGATGGTACTGCTGTAAAGGCGCGATTTGCGTCCTTTGGCAATGGAGACGCGACTGATCTTCAGAAGGCAGACGCGATATTTGGCCAGACTGGAAGGACGCGAATTTCTTAGAGAGACGCGACCTTCCAAATGCATTCTGGAGAGGCTGACGTGGCATGTCCATCGAGGAGGTGCGTTCTTTGGGCGCGAATTCTGTGCCATGTCATGATTACGCCGCCAGCTGGCCTAGGGAACCGGCGAAATTTCGCCTTTTGGCGCGCGGATTTCCTGGTTCATTAAATGAACTGCTCCACGTGTCGCCTGCTGATTCGTGGCGGGGTTGCGACGCATGATCTTCTCCGTTCAGAAATGATTTGGTTACACGCGTCAAGCGGCGACTCGCTGCAGCGTCTACCGGGCCATGCGCCGCGTATCTTCGCGAATCCCTGTGCCTATAAAAGGCAACAGTTGGAGAGATGCATCTTCTTCTCCGAACGCACTCGCTGAGAAAAAGAATTTCCTTCTCTGTTCATCTTCGAAGTTGTTCATCTCCTTGCTCGGATTTCTGAACATCAATGGCACCCAAGACTAAGCCAACTGCATCGTCCTCAAAGGCGACCGTCGCCGAGGCCCAGAGGGGCGGCTCCTCCGCTGCACAGGACGTCGTTCTCCCAGGTCTCCAAGGTAAAGGCCTCTTAGGCGGAAGTTTCGCCATTAAAGAAAGTTCAAAGAACTTTTAAGAACCCTTAACACGTGATTTTCAAATCGTGTTTGATTCCCAGACGCAGTCTTTGGGATGATAACCGAGGCGCGGGTTTGGACCCTCGCGCGCTTGAGTCCTGCGCTTCAGATTCTTCACTTAGAATATTTTCTATTTGTGAAGGGTTCAGACGCGGACTTAGTTTACAGAACGCGGATTTGATCCTTGCGTTCTGTTTCATCAGCTGCTGATTTTGATGAATCTGGCACCCGAGTCCAAGTACTTCGACATCTGGGGATGTGAAAGAAAGGGGGTTACCCTCCTTAACTTCTGGCGATTATGGTAGTGGAAAGGTTAAGGTGGATAACTCCCTTCTTTTCGCACCCCAGAAGTGACATCAAGGAGAATGTTGTGGAGACGCCGATCCCATAGGTCTGGACGCGGATTTGATAATTCCTGCGTCCAGTGCCTCTTCTGCGTGGATGCGCAGGTCTGGACGCGGATTTTATAACTCCTGCGTCCAGTGTCTCTTCTGCGTGGATGCGCAGGTCTGGACGCGAATTTGATAATTCCCGCGTCCAGTGTCTCTTCTGCGTTCGGATTATGAACACTTAGCATTTTTTCTATGCTTTTGATAGAGTATCTAACTAAGTGTCCTTTTCTTTTTGCAGCGCCACGCCCTGCTACTTCACTCGCCAAGAAGTGCCACTTTGGTCATGTAGGTGGTGCTGACAGGGATTTGACTTTTGTATTGCAAAGGACTGTTCCTGTGACTGCTGACAAATCACCGGATCGCAGAGAGAGGCTCTCAAATGTTGACATGAGAACTCTTCGGGTGTTCATGACTGATGCAGCATTCGCAACAGATGCTGGCATCAAGCTGGAGAAGCCTGCCTTCTTCTTCGGAGATCGTATCCATGATGGCGGCCATCGCGTATATGACGGGACTTACAAATGGCTCCGTCAGATAAAGGGTGGAAGATTCTTTCTTTCAGACATGGAGAGGATGTTCCCGCTGTCCTACTTCCAGCATATGTCCGTCCCTCGGAAGATGGAATGGGACCTTGCTCGATATGTTCCCGAGGTCACTCTCGGTGATTTGGGCTCCCACAAAGTATACCGTCATGATAGCCATGACAGGTCAGTTATCGGCCTTTTCCCTGGGTCGCGCAGGACTGAGGTTCCAGCTGGGGAGATACCACAACTTGGCACTACCTTCCTCAACGCCTTCATGGAGGCGGAGGGTGACTACCCGATTGGGTTTCGTGCGCCGGGGTGGGTCCGTTCCACGGAGAACTATTGGTGGGGCAGGATGGTCGGCTTTGTCCTTACCGAGCTCGGGGGCCTGCTAAAGCGCGTGGGACTGTACTCGGCAGTCAGGGCCGTGCAGTGGGGGATCCCTCAAAGCTCTCAGAACTTCTTCGGGATTCTAGAGCGTTATAATCCTTCGACGGGGACGTTCTTCACTCCAGTCGGAGAGATGGGCCTTGCTTTGCACGAGCTGCACGAGGTCTCGGGGCTGTCGACAGGGGATATTCCCTATGAGGAATATGTCCCGACCGCTGTGGAGCTTCGCTATGTGAAGGAGGAGTTTCCCCTCATATATGAGACCTACTGGGAAGTGCTATGTCACTTCCACATTTGCGGCCAGATAACCAAATGGCGGTCGCAGGGAGTCAAGCAACTGTCTTGGGCCAGTTACTTGTTCAATAATGTCAACACCAAAGACCATCGGATAACCCGATTGGATCCCAGCTCTGACAGGGAGATTGAAGACAGGATCGACCAGGCTCCGAACAGCTTCTACACCACGGAATCGAACGAGGACGGTTTCGACCCTGACTTGGTTTTTGAAAGTTTTCACCATCAAGCCCGGACTCCTATCTCCGATCGGGCGCTATTGGCGGGCTTTCTGATGCTGTGGCTGAAGCGCTGTGTGGTGCCCACACTGCCGCATGAAGTCATTATTGCTGACGTGGTGTACCCGGCGGTGCTCCTGGCTCATGGGAACCCCATAGCCCTTCTCCCGGCCGTGGCGGCTGGTATTCAGAGCGGGCTGCGGGCGCTCACTAAGAGTTTCTGCGAGCCACCAAAAACTGCAGACTCCGAGGGAAAGCCGTATGTTGACTCAGAGGGGAGTCCGACGGTGAAGCGTCCCAACCCTCGTGTCGAGCTGCCTTACACGTACCTTATTGCTTGGTACGTGATGCATTGCCCTTCTTTGATGACGGCAGCGCGTTGGAGGGAGAATTCTGTCCCTTTCGTACAGCGGTTGGAGGGTTCAAAATGGCGTGATCCTTACATATATTACGTCCGGAAGTGCCTTTCAGACCCTGCCAACTACCAGCTCAATCGCTGCCTCCTCCAGATCCCTGATGCATCTTTCGGGGATCTACTTGTTGATTCTGTTGGCCCAGATGACTTCACGAGGTTATCCGCGGGGGCCTTCTGGTGGTTGCTAAATATCCGGCCCAGATATGTGCTTTTCCGGCAAGGGACGTCATGTACCATTGAGCCGTACATGCCGAGCCGCTTCGCTCGACAGTTCGGCTATGATCAGCTCTATGTCGGGAACCCCAATGCTAGACTCGCCTTCGAAGGGAACCTGTTCGAGGGTGCTCGGGCCTGGTACTATAGTGTGGCTGGAGGGACGGGAGTATCTTTCCGTCTACCTCTCGAGGGGCCCAAGTGCCGTACGAGTTTCAGCTTCTGTACTTGGTACTCTCAAGCCATCCAAACGCCAGACTTTTTCCCGGCGTCTTCATGCATTGAGAGCATCAATGCAAGTCTCGAGGCCAGGACTGATTCTAGTAAACCGACGAAACTCGTAGAACAGTACCTGAAGGCCCAAAAGGAGGTCGGGCGAAGATCGAGGAGGGAGCCCCCAGCAGTGAGGGCGGAGCCGCGACCGGCAAGGGCAGAGCCACCAGCGACAAGGGCGGAGCCACCAGCCACTAGGGAGGAGCCGCGGGCCAGGAGGTCTAAGCAGTTGGCGAGCAAGCGTCATCGACGCTCTGCTTCTATCGCTGAGCCTGCCCCAAAGAAGGCTCGGAGGGACTTAACGGCTGAAGTCTCTCAATCCGGAGACATCTCTGCCGGAGTTGAGGCTCCTCCTGAAGACGTCCCTGTTAGGGTTGAGGAACCGTCGGAAGATGAAGATTTTCCCACCCTAGTCCGTGCTCCTAGGTCGCGCAGCAAGACCGTGGAGGAAGGGGAGCTTGTTGAAGAGTCCACCGCCGCCGAAGATGACGAGTCACTGGAGGTTGACATAATGACTGGAGGGGATGTTGAGATTGCAGGCCTCTCAGCTCAACCCGAGCCTTCTTCTGCTCATGATGGGAGAGACAAGGCACAGCAGCCGGGGTCTCCTAGCATCTTCATTTCCAGTCTTAGGGCAGTCGACCCTAGTCCTACCACTGGGGTAATTGGAGGTAAGGCTCCTGTTGCGGAGCTTCCTCGTGTTGCGCTGTCGTCTTCTTCGTTATCGGGGGAAAGCGACTTCGAAGACGAGACCGACTATGGCGATGAACCCGCTCTTCCTGATCAGAGCAAATTCTTCCACATCTCGGCGGAGGAAATACATGAGGGTGAGCCATCGACTGCACCATCGCTGGCGATTATCCCTACTGAAGGTATTCTTTCCATCTTCTGTCTAATTTTCTCTTTGCATATTGAAGAGGATGTTCTAACATTCTTCTTTTATGCTGCAGGGCCAACTGAAGATGCTGAGGCTACAACCTCCTCGCGTATCGAGGAGATGGTGAAAGAGTTGACCCGGCCCGAGGGGATTGAGGTCTCGGCTGCTGAGATACCCTCAAAGGGGGCAGCTGTTGAAACTGGGGAGCCTTCCAATCTGCCAGAAGAGGAAGTAACCACTGAGGCTGAGGAGGCTCTCACTCTGCCAGGCGAGGAGGTTACTGCTGAAGCCGAGGAGACTTCCGCTCCGCAGGATTTGACGTCTCCGGACCTCCAACCTGGTAAGGCAGCTCTGATGCTTTAAATGTTTAGCTCTTCTATCATTGTGGCTAACATCGCGATAACTTGCAGAGAGGACCGAGGGGGTTCAGGTGGAGAGTCCGATGGTTGGCACCCTTCCAGAAGGCCATACAGCTCAGGTCTCGGTGGAGGTTTCTGAGGAGGTCGTGCTTACTACTCCCTCATTGGTCGTGGAGGCTCCTGCAGAGGTAGTACCTCCGGAAGCGTCAGCGGCCGGTCCAGCTCTTGCTGTCTCGACGGCCAGCACGACTCTTGTGCGAGAAGATCCGCCTTATATCCCCTATCCTGTGACAGAAAAGGGGTCGGGAAGCTTCCTAGGTGGTGAAGACATGGGGGAACTGGCACGTCAGATGGTGCAGCAATTCTTCGCTTCGATGGGATCATGTATTGATCTCATCTTACGTGGAAACAGCACGTTCCAATTTGCCCAGACGCTTCTTTAAAATCTGGCCGTGAACGTCGAATTAACTGGAGGCCCTTCACTTGCCAAGGCGTGTCTACGGGTGGTAGAGCAACTGGGAGACTACCTACAGGAGCTGGAGTCTTTGGAAGATGCCGGCTCTTTTAGTGAGGCCCAGGCCACCCTGACTAGGCTCCTAACTGCTCAAGAACGAGAGCGACAGGAAGCGGAGGCACAAATCGCTGCAGAGATCCGCAATCTCGAATATTCCCAGGCTGAATGTCAGAAACTAGCTGGCGATTCAAGGGAATCCGAGCTTGTCATGCAGAGCACAGAGCAAGTCATTATCAGGGCTCGGGACACCATTGCCAAGGCAGAAGTGGTGCTTGCGCTCAATGAGGAAAAGCTTGCTATCATCAAAAAGCAGCTAGAGGAGCAACAAGCTGCTAGGGCGCGAGCTGAAGAGAGTCTGTCTCTGCATTCTTCCAGGGTGGAATCTCTGCGAACGCAGCTGGCCGCAAGAAATTTCTTATCTGAAGAGGAGCTGCGGGACCGGGCTATTATGGAAGCTGAAAGGACGCGCCAACACGAGATTCACCGCCTTAGGGAACAAATCCGTACCTTGGCGAACCAGGACATTTAGCCTTCTTTTCTTTTCCCCCTTTTTTGTAAAGAAGAGGACACTCTGTTTAGAGTGTTTGTATCCACTTTTACTGTTTATAATAAAAGTTTGAAAAATTTTGCTCATCTTCTTTGCTCAGCTGTAGGCGAATCCAACTCCTTGGTAACTGGCACTTAGGTAAGACTAAGTTCTGTTAATGAAACGCGGCCTTGACTCTGAGTCTTCTTAATGAGACGCGACATTGATCCATAAAGTGAGACGCGGTCGTCAGTCCACAGGAACTTAGATTTACTGAGTCCTTTTGATGAGACGCAGCGTCAATCTCAGAGTGATACGCGGTCTTCTTAATGAGACGCAGCATTGATCCATAAAGTGAGACGCGGTCGTCAGTCCATGGAGTGAGACGCAGCGTCAATCACAGAGTGAAACGCGGTCTTCTTGATGAGACGCAGCATTGATCCATAAAGTGAGACGCGGTCGTCAGTCCACGGAGTGAGACGCAGCGTCAATCACAGAGTGAAACGCGGTCTTCTTGATGAGACGCAGCATTGATCCATAAAGTGAGACGCGGTCGTCAGTCCATAGAGTGAGACGCAGCGTCAATCACAGAGTGAAATGCGGTTGCTAAGAAAGACGCGGATCGATCAGACACGGGATACGCAGCCTCAAGCGACTTTCCCATCTGCGTTCAATGCAGCATGACTTTAAAAGATTTTTAGGAGATCTTTGAACGTCAAGTCTTCACCGTCGATTGGGGTTCCGGGTCATCCGTTGCTTCCCAAGACAGTTATCCACGCGTCAGCCTCTTATTGGGTTCAGGCGTTAATGCTCTTGCATGCAGAACCGACGCTGGCGGTTGAAAAACCGGCGCATTTCGACGGTTTCCAAAGCAGCGCTCCACGCGTCCGTTTTTGATTGGGCTTTGACAGTTGTGCGCGACGGTTCTGATTGATGCCCCATTAATGACAGTTATTAGGGAATGCCTATAAATAGAGTGCACCCTCTTCCTCTTTAACAATCCAACTTAGACTGTTTTCATTTGTTTTGCTCCGAGAGAAGTCTCGCCTTGAATTATCTTTCAGAGAACCGTCTTCATGGATGAAGGTGATCCCATGGATGAAGATGACCCAGAGCTCTCATGCCTCTGTTTGGTCTCTTCAGAAGGAATCCTCTCTCATGTCATCCTGCGCACCCGCGTTTGGATGCAGAGAGGTCAACTCTGGACAGAGGTTTCTGCTGGTATGTCACCCCGATGATGTCCATAGCCTGTATTTTGGCATAGGCATCTGAATGAAATTCTGGTGCATTCCTATTCTGGAATTTGTGCTGGTGACTTGAACTTTTCTGAACGCGGGCTCTTGACGCTGGCTTTGCTCATAGCTATTGCCTTGGCGCGTTTCAGACCTGAATCTTGCAACTCCTGTTCACCCAACAGAGAGATGGCAATTTTCGGCGTTTGAAGTTTTTCGCGTCTAGTACATTAGACGCGGGTGCAAACTGAGACCGCGTTTGAATCCTGGGAGTGGCACAGTTTTAACTCGCGTCTGTTTCTGCTGACGCGGTGGTTTGACTGTGCAGATCATTTCCGCGTCTGAAGTCCTCAATGACTGCCGCGTCTGTTACTTAGTTTTCTTTTTAAAGTATACTAAGTTCCAGATTTTCTGATTCTCTTATTTGTTCTTTGCAGGTTCGCTGGTCTCCTGGAAGAGTGCTTCAACCGGCGAGCTTGCTCAATGTTCGTTTGTAAGAGAGTAAATTATGGTCCTCGTCGTTTGTAAGAGAGTAAATTATATCTCTGACGAGGACCCAAATCTCGCCAAGGTCTCTTCAGATCTCCTGCACCACTCTTGCCTGATGGCAAGAGATGGTCAGGTCAAGTATGACGGCGAGGAGGTTCCGGCGGTTACGGTGGCGGAGAGGATCCTCTTCCTCTCCCATCCCAGAAGTAACATCAAGGACAGTCCATGTCCTTTGGATGGCCTGCGGGGGAAAGATCAACTCTTGAACGAAGGGTTGCAGGCTCTTCTGTTGCCACCGGACCTCAAGAACACCATTGCTCCTGGCTTAGTCAGCTAGGGCGCTTTCGAAGTTGGCGTCGTGCATCAAAGTGCAATCGGTTCCAACAGTCGCCACAATTTGGCACTTCTTCAGACATCATGCACTTAGGATCAGATGCGGCTTCAAGGAGTGAGTACGGCCTCAGAGAGAGAGAGGGACTTCTTTGTACTCCTTAATTGTAACACTCAATCTTATTGTATAAGAGAGCGTTTTGTATCACTTTCATGTGTTTGGATATGAATAAAAGTGACACTTTTCTTTTTGCCTCTTCCTGTTGTCTTGAATGTTTTGTTTTAGAAGCAAAAGAATGATTTTGGTGGACCCGCCACTTTATAAAAGAAAGTGACAGGGGGAATGCGTACTCCCAGAGAAGGTGAACTTTTGTCAAGTGTCTAGGATTGACTTGATTCAAGGTCAGCTGGGGAATTTGATAAAACATTGTCAGCGGTGTAATGTTAACCTAACAATGTCTTTAGGTGGACCTGTTATTCTGTTGAAGAGAATAACAAGTGAAACTAGACCCACGAGGAATCTAGTAAAGCTTTTACCGTTAGAGGTGTGATATTAACTTAACGGGTTGGAGATAGTCTTGTCAGAAGTGTGGTGTTAACTCGACAAGGATGTGAGTCAGAGGTGTGATATTAACTTAACTCAGAATGTCACTGTCATAGGTGTAATGTTTAACTTAACAGTGAGGTAATGCTAGAGGTGTGATGTTGAACTTAGCATAGGTCATCTCGGCTTAGACGAAGAAGTCGAGGAAAGGTCATGGCCATAGGTGTATTGTTGAACTTAGCGATGACTCGGATGCTAGAAGTGTAGTGTTAACTTGGCATCGTCCATTTCAGCTTCGATACGGAAGTCTGAAGAAAGGTGACTATCAGAGGTGTGATATTAACTTGACAGGCACTCGATGTACTGCTTAGAGGTGTAATGTTAACTTAAACAGTAGTTTGTCAGAGGTGTAATGTTAACTAACAAGAATTGGCTCGTGATAAGAGCAATTTGAGGACCTGTCATTCTATTGATGAGAATTGACAAGTGGAATTTGAAATGCCAGAGGTATAGTGTTAACTTGGCAAATTTGAGAGTTTGTTACTCTATGCAGAGTTAACAAGCAAAGTTTATACCCGACAAAGGGTATTCATTACCAGAGGTATAGTGTTAACGTAGTAATGATTGCACTTTGTGGTCCTACCATTCTATGGACGAGAATTGGTAAGGGATTTTGGAGGAAAGAGTGGACTCGAGTCCACTTAGGATTTTTAGTAAACCCTCAGCTATCAACGGATTTGACATGCCTTTACCAACTACCGTTTGAGTTGGGCTAGCCATGCTATTCCCCTCAGCATGATGAGTTGTCGAGGACTTACGTTGGGCTTAAAGGCCAACATTTTCCTCTATCCTTAGCCGTCTAGGGCGTCGGATCAAATGGGAACGTGTCCCTTAGGATTTTTAGCAAATCCTCAGCTGTCAACGGGTTTGACATGCCTTTACCAACTACCGTTTGAGTTGGGCTAGCCATGCTATTCCCCTCAGCATGATGAGTTGTCAAGGATTATGTCGGGCTTAAAGGCCAACATTTTCCTCTATCCTTAGCCGTCGAGGGCGTCGGATGTTTGATCAGAGGTGTACTTTTAACTTGATCGGAAGAAGAGTACTATTAAGGATAGTACTTCTTCAAGAATTTGCCATTGATCGGCATCATGAGTGTATCGCCATTTGAAGTTATGAGGCGATATGATCCATTTGAGTAGACTGACTCTACTACAAATGGTCCTTCCCATTTGGGCTGAAATTTTCCTTTTGTCTTGTGCGTCATGACCATGGGTCTTCGGACAGCTAAGACAAGGTCGCCTTTCTTGAAAGTTCGCGCTTTGACTTTCTTGTTGAAGGCTCTGGTGATACGAGCTTGGTAAAGCTCGATTTGTTGTTGGGCCTGCAAACGCTTGTCGTCTAAGGCTTCCAACTCCTGGAGTCGCTGCTGATGCTTCTCCTCAGTTGTCATTTCCGCTGTCAAGGCGACGCGTAGAGAGGGAATTTGTATTTCCAATGGAAGGACGGCTTCGCATCCGTATACCAAGGAAAATGGCGTGGCTTTAGTTGGGGTTCGCACCGTTGTGCGGTAGGCCCATAAGCATTCACCCAGCTTGTCGTCCCAGTCTCGTTGGCTTTTCGAGACGAACTTTTTGAGAAGCTTGCCAATAGTCTTGTTGAAGGCTTCTGCAAGACCGTTAGCAGCAGGATAGTATGCCGTTGAGGACACATTCTGGATTCTGAACTTCGCGCAGAATCTCTGGAAAGCCTGGCTGATGAACTGGGGTCCATTGTCATGGATGATACGCCGAGGCACACCGAAGCGGTAAATAACGTGATGTTTCACGAACTTGATCACGTTAGAAGATTTCACCTCTTTCAAAGGGATAGCTTCGGCCCACTTAGAGAAGTAATCGGTTATCGCTAGAATGAACCGATGTCCTTTCGATGATGGTGGGCTGATAGGGCCAACCACGTCCATCCCCCACATTTCAAACGGCCAAGTAGAGGTCGTTGAGTGGAGGTACCCTGGTGCTTGATGGATGAAATCGCCGTGTATTTGGCAGGCGTAACATCTCTTAGCATAAGCGACAGCATCGGCAATCATCTTGGGCCAATAGTAACCCATCCTTTGGAGTCGATGTGCCAATTTCGGGCCAGGTTGATGAGCTCCACAAGTACCATCGTGGGCTTCTTTCAATACTCCTTGGGCTTCTTTTGATGAGAGGCATCGGAGCAGGATCCCGTCATGCGATCGACGATACAATGTTCGCGAAATCGCATTATAGTAGAATTTGGGGGCTTTCCTCCGAATGGCGGCCGCCTCCTTGGTGTCTTCGGGCAGAATGCCGTATAAGACAAAATCAATGTAGGGGAATCGCCAGTCTTTAAGCTCTAGACGGTTGACACTTCAAGTGTTTCTTTACCGCGACGATCTTCCGCTGACCCCGGATAGTCTCCGAGGGGAATTTTTGGACAGTATAGGTCGTGGCTATAGACGAATACTTTCTCCATTGCTCCAGCTGGAAGAGCTAAGGAAGCAGCGAGGGATGCGAGTGCATCCGCATGTGCATTTTGCCTGCGCGGTACATGGTCGATGTAGAAGTTTGAAAACCTTTCGGCCATGTGAATTGTCGCGTTGTAGTAGGGTACTAGATCTTCATGTCTGGCCTCGTACTCTTCGCGAACTTGACTGACGATGAGTTTAGAGTCACCGTAAGCCTCGAGATTTTTAACGCCAATCTCATCGGCGAATTGCATCCCAATCAAAAGAGCGTTGTATTCCGCCACATTGTTGGAACAAGGCTCCGTTAGCGAGATAGCTCGGGGAATCACATAATTTTGTGGGGAGACAAGTACTACTCCTACCCCCGCCACTACGTGTCCCTTTGGGCTTGTCCTTGATGCACCGTCGAAGAAAAGTTGCCATACTTGACTTTCGAACAACGTCTGAGTCAGGCAGACTTCGGCGGCCTCATCTGGGAGATCCTCATAGAGTTTGGCTGCCCTCGGATCGGGGTGTTCAGCTAAGAAGTCCGCCACCGCTTGCCCCTTAATAGCCTTTTGTGGCAGAAAATGCATCTCATATTGTGATAGCAATATGGCCCATTTTGCCAGCCGGCCATTTAGTGAAGAAGGCTTTGTCATAAGTAACCTCAGAGGGTTGACTTTTGATATGACATTTATAGTCTGGCCTACCAGATAGTGTCGCATTTTCTGAATGGCGAACACTAGTGCCAGACATTCCTTCTCGATCGGGTTGTACCGATGTTCGGCTCCGATCATTGTTCTACTCAGATAGTAGATTGCCTGTTCTCGTCCTTGTTCATCATTTTGAGCTAGTAGAGCTCCCAAGGAATGATCCATTGCTCGGACGTACACCAGGAAAGGCTTTCCGGACACCGGAGCTGCAAGGACTGGTGGTTGGGTGAGGTAGTGCTTGATCTCCTCAAACGCTTTTTGACAAGCGTCGTCCCAAATGAATGAAACACCCTTTTTCATCAGTTTGGCGAAGGGTTGGCATCTCCCGGAAAGGTTTGATATGAACTTGCGGATGTACGCCAATCGTCCTTGTAATCCCCTGAGCTCCTTGAGGCTTCTGGGGGGTTGCATCTTTTGGATAGCGCGGACTTTCTCTGGATCCAAATAGATTCCTTTGGAAGTCACAACAAATCCTAGGAATTTGCCACTGGCTACCCCCAGGAAGGATTTGGTGGGGTTCATCTTCAATTGATGAGCCCGCATGATGTCGAAGACCACCTTCAGGTCTGCTATGTGATCACCTTTAGTGCGACTCTTCACCGCGATGTCATCGACATAGCATTCCACCGTTTTCCGCATTTGCTGATGGAAAATGGCGTTCATGGCCCTTTGGTATGTTGCCCCTGCATTTTTCAGTCCGAAGGGCATGACGGTGTAACAATATACCCCTAGAGGAGTCCTGAAGGAGGTATGCTTTTCGTCATCGGGATACATCTTGATTTGATTGTATCCTGAGAACCCGTCCATAAAGGACATTTGCTCGAATCCACAAGTATTGTCAATCATGACATCTGTGATTGGCAATGGGAATTCGTCTTTGGGGCAGGCCTCGTTTAGATCACGGAAGTCGATGCAGATCCGGATCTTCCCGTTCTTCTTGGCGACGGGGACGATGTTGGCTACCCAGTCGGGATGTTGTTCTTCCCGGATGAAGCCAGAATCGATGAGCTTTCTGACTTCTGATTGAATTGCCTCCATTATCTCTGGACGGAACCGTCGCTGCTGTTGTTTAACAGGCTTCATGTCCGGATTGATGTTGAGGCGATGCATAGCCACTTGAGGATCAAGTCCAGGCATGTCCTCATAATTCCAGGCGAAGACATCTATATACTCTTGTACAAGAGATATTAAATCCTTCTTCTCTGGAGGCGACAGGCCGTCACTTATGAAGATGGGCTTGGGGTTGGTCTCATCTCCTAGGTTGATCTGAACAACCTTGTCATCTGTGGGTGGCTCACGCTGTTCAAAGCGGATATCCCAAAGAGCATTTAAATGCTTGATCCAAGGATCTGTATCAGGTTGGATCATTTCTTCAACTTCATCTTCCAGATGGCCTGTTGAAATCATGTTTACTGAAAGCCCTTTGAAGATGTTGCCGACACTGACATCTGACTCCCATGATGACGTGTCTGAAGAGCAATCGTTGCTCGACGATCCTTGAGAATCAGAGGCTGATGGGACCGGAGTTGATACATAGCCCAACCCCCTGCGCGTCCGATGATAATAATCGGGGGCCTTCCCTTTTGGCACAAAGGATCGAAGTAGCGTCCTCCTTCCTTTGCCGAAGTTCAACCCGGGCTTGTTGGTTATATCGTACCCCATTTGCTTCATCATTCTGAGTGCTTTCGATTCATAATGGTCGAGCTGAGGGGATTCCTCCTCGCTTTCTGATTCTTCGCGGGGCATTGGTTCAGACGAGATTCGCTCAAAAAGTATCGGTCTTTGGCCTTTTCGTCTTGCCGGAACCAAGAATATAGATTCCTGCGCATCGCCATTATCCTGGTATGTCCCGAAAGATGATTTTACTGGTACATGCAATGATGTCAAAGCATCCATTGCCGACCAGATGTCATCGTCTACGTCGGTAGTAGTATCCGACGGTATTGAATCGGATGCACACGCAGAAAAATATTCAAAGTCTAGATTCTCATTAATATACCAACCGCCTGCATCGTCGGTGGTATTATCAACATCGAGCTTATTAGTGCTCTTTACAAGTGGTTTTAACTCCCACAGGCACTTTTCTTGCTCGGGCTCAGTGTCAGCCTCATTACCAGAGTCTGGCGCCTCCAGTTGCGGGGTTTCATCTACCGGATCCTGATATAAAAGGGAATCCGTGAAATAATTCTCGACTCCCTTGAACGGATACCTTTCGGCAACCAACGTTTGCACCTTCCCACTCGCGTCAATGTATTTCATGACTTGGTGAAGAGTGGAGGGAACGATGGAGTTGCGGTGGATCCATGGTCGTCCTAGCAGCAGATTGTAGGAAGTGTCGGCGTTGATGACATAGCATGTCACCTCCGACTTGAGGCTCCCAATCTGGCACTTGAGCTTGATCTTCCCTATTGGACGGGTGTCGTTGGCATTGAACCCGTAGATGGTCGTCTGTGTAGGGCTCAGACGGTGGGTAGGGATGCCGAGGTGTTGCATGACTCGGCGGGGCATAATGCTCAATGCGGACCCTGGATCTACCTGAATGCGGTTCACCTCAGATGATCCGATGTAACCTGTGAAGTACAGGGGTCGATCATGTTTCCCTTTCACCTGCATATCATCTGCCGTGAAGGTGATGCAGGGGGCATTCTGGGAAGTGTGGAGGCAGTCCTCTACATCTTCCTCCTTCGGCACCTGGGTCACGAAGGCCTCAGCATTCGCCAGAGCTTCTTGCAGAGCCTCTCTGGTTGACTTTGATAGCCTCAGGAGTTCATACAAGGTGATGCGTGTCGGGATGTTGGCTAGTTGAGCCAAGACATCGAAGTGGTAAGGTGTCGAGGATCCTTCCGCTGCACCTTTTGGAAGGGCTCGAGAGAATCGAGTCTCCTTCTGCTTTACCACCGGTGGCTTCGTGGAGGGCTTGGCTGATTCTACGGCTGGTTGCGGAGAAGCCGCTGTCGTCTCGCCGTACTGCTTCAAGTATGCCTGTCCTGAACGGGTCCCCGCCATCGGTTGGCTGGGCTCTGCGGCCAAGACTATTGTTTCCTCTTCTGAATCAGTCAGCGAGGGAACATCATCCTCTGCTTCTCGGGAGGAAGCACATACCACATGGCAGGACGAAGCTTTTGCCTTGCCTTTGGACTTCCTGTTGGTCACAGTAGTCCATTGTTGTTCATCGATGAGGTCAGGGTGGACCCACATGGTTTCCCCCTGAGGTGTAGGGACGGCTACCAAGCCCTTCTCCTGCTGCTGGTGAGGGTCTGTGTTGACCACTCTTAATTCTCCTCTTGGAATAGGAGTTACCCCCGCAGGCGTTGGAGGTTGTCTCCCGAACTGGAGAACCGACGTTACATTGGCCGTGACCTTCTTCTGCTCTGGTCGGAGCTTGAGCACCTCCGCGTCAATCAAAGCCTGAAGAATGTCCTTGAAGACGTAGCAGCTTTTGGTAGGATGTCCCAACATCCTGTGGTACATGCAGTAGTTGGGATTGTCGGTCTTGCCGACTTCCTCCGGGCGTCTAATTTCAGGGAGCTTCAGTCGATTGCTCTTGTTGAGTAGCTTGAAGAGCGAATCGACGTGTTCCTCCTTGAAGGAATACTGCTTGTTGGGGCGTGGCTGGCTTGAAGAGCCACTTGCCCTGCCTGTTTGAGGTTTGGTGGGAGATTTGGTCTCCGTCGCCAAATTATCCTTCCGCTTCGTCTGGAGGGAGGTGTCTGGTGCCGGTGCACGTCTTGTAGACCTTTCCGGCCGCAGCTTGCCTTCCTCTGCCTTGACACGGGCAACAATCTCCTCAGCCTGTTCACCTTGTTGGACTAACTGCTTCCAGGTGCGGCTTTCAGCAACTCCTATTTGAGCAAGGAGTGAGGTTTGGAGATTATGGCGGCATGTTTCCACCAGGGTGGCCTGGGTCATACCGCTTGGGCACCGGAGTGCCGTGTTCCGAAATCTTTCCACGAAAGATTTGACGGACTCCCCTCTCCGCTGTTTGGTAGCTAAAAGGGTGGGCATTATGACTTCGGAGTCGTCTTCGAAGAAGCGTGTCAAGAACAGCTTCTCTAGATCCCCCAGTTTTTGATAGAACCCTCCGGGAGCTTCATAAACCACTCAAAAGCCAACCCTTTCAGGGTGCCGATGAACAGTCGCGCCAGGATGGCGTCATTATCTACCACATTCCCAGTCTGAGATTTGAAGTAGTAGATGTGCTGGTTGGGTGACCCCTTCCCGTCGAATGCTTGGAGGGTTGGAGCCTTGAACTTAGGAGGGTATGGAACTAAGTCCCACTCAGCCGGATAGGGCCGGACCACTCCAGCTTCTTGGAGGTCCTTGCGATTGGCAAGGGCCTCGAGGCGTCGTTCCAATTGACTCATCCTCTTAGCATGAGTCTTCTCCTGGTCTTGGTCGCTTCTTGCCTGCGACGAGGGCTTGGACACATCCGAGGTAGATCGTCGTGTCTCGTCGGAAGATTCGGAGGGTGGGCTTCCTCCCTTTCTCCCTTTCCCCTTCGGCCGTCTAGGAGGAGATCTCGCTCTTTCTTCAAGCAATTTCTCAAGCATATGCTTAAGGGAGTCAATGGATCTCTGTTGAGAGGCGATTATATCCATCTGGTGCTTCTGCGTCTGTTCTAAACGCCTGGCCGTCTCCTCAGGAGTGTCTGCCATGTAGGCGGAAGCCTCCTTCTCGACGGAAGAGTTTGAAGCCTGCGACTCCACTATAGCGGAGTGAGAATCACCCATTCTAATGCCGCGGGCTAAGGCATTATAGTCAATTGGGGGAATGACCCCTGTCCGGGTGCGAGTGTGTTGATACACCCCTTCCGGCTCAGAGTCAGATTCCTCTGAGTTGACCATTGGTTGTTTTCCCTTGCTTCTGCTAGTCATGTTTGCAGTAAGCTCCGGGTATTCAACATCTGAGAAGGTTCTCCTCCTGTGGGAGCGTCTTCTTTTGGCTGACGGGGGAATCAGGGTCAGCTGTCTGATTAAGGACTGCTGGTGCATGCCTGATCCATAATGGCATCCAGAGAGCATATGGATGAGCTGTTGACAGCAGCATGACGAAGTGGCTTGATTGGCACTTCTTTTCCTTGTCAAATAATCCCTCAAATCCGTGGGAGGGGGATTAAAGAGACTGGTCTCGCAACGTCGAAGACGGGAGACAGTCATGTGCTGTTCAGCCTGGACGCAGACTTCAGGGACGCGGCTCTCATGACGCGGCTGTATGACGCGCGCGCGAGTCTCGCGTTGCTGCCTGATGCGTTTAGGCAGAGTTACTTGAGAGAGAGTGGGCTGCTGGGCCCCACGCCTATGAGTGCGTACTTCCTGCGTTTGAAAAGACGCGGAGGTTTCACCCTGGCGTTTGATGAGTTGGTCCTCAGAGGACTCAACTTGAGGGGTCTCGCGTTTGGGTCGCCAAACGCGGATCTCACACACTGGACGAGGTGCGGGCAAGGCATCAGATTGTACGCCGCGTCCACCCCCAGTCAGACAACCAACGGTTCCGACTTGGAGTTGACGCGCGCGTCTCCTCTGTCGACGCTCAGCATTCCGATTGCGTCGAGGAGGTGGAGAGAAACCAACAACATCCTGGTTTATAGAACCAAGAGTGTTCACCACGCGGGTCTCCTGAGAGACGTTGACGCGGGTATTCTGCGCGACGCAGTTGATCGCAGCAGCAGTGGTGCCTGGGACCACGCGGGCCTTCTGGGAGGCGTTGGCGCGTGTGTTCTGCGCGACGCGGTTGATCGCAACAGCAGTGCCGGAGGTCACGCGGGCCTTCTGGGAGGCGTTGGCGCGTGAACTTGTCTTGGCACAGTGGGCATCGGCACCCGGCAGAGCCTCAGATTGGGCTTCAGGTAGCTTCTCAGTTGAGACCCTGCGGCAGACGCGGGTCTTTGGGCTCTTGGAGCCAGAAGAGAGGAACTCTTCATACTTCGCCTGGTCGAACTCGACAACGAGTGTTTCGACCATCTTCCCCTTACGGAGAACATCATCCTGCGCCACGATCTGTTCGTCAGTGACGAAAGTAGTCCCCAGCGGAGTCGCCATCTCTTGTTTGACACGAAGAGGGGTTGGCTGGTGTAACGTTTCCTGGAATCAGATGGAAAAGATTACAGCTGGCTTAATCTTCCGGTTACAAGGGAGGGGGAATATTGAATCTTGAATTCCCCCTTTGTTTAGTGCTGGGTTCTTCGTGTGGCGGTGGAGAGTGAATCTTGTTCTCCGTTGACCGGATGACTGTTCGGACCGTCGGGGATCTTCTCTTCGGTCGGTAGAGGGAGTAACTCAGCTCCGTCTACCAAAACTCTAGAAGAGGAGGTAGGCGAAGAGCGGCTAGTACTCAGTAAGCTCGCTGAAGGGTTTTCTCTCTCTCTGTCGATGATCTCTCTTTTGCCCGATAATCGTCGTCCTCTGATAATTTTCGACCTTAATTGTCGTCGTCAATTGTCGTCCTTAAATTCTCCTCTTCCCTTCAATAGTGACGGGACTATTTATAGGGTTTTTAGGGGGTGATCGTGCCCCCTAAAAGTGCTCCACGATGAGGGCCAACTTCCCCGCTACATGGGCGGTGGATGGCGCCATAATCGGGGTAGTTGCAACCGAGACGTGGGTGTCGAGCCGACGCGTCTTGATGCTGAGACGCGGGCTTCGGGCCGACGCGCCTTGATGCTGAGACGCGGGCTTCGGGCCGACGCGCCTTGATGCTGAGACGCGGGCTTCGGGCTGACGTGCCTTGATGCTGAGACGCGGGCTATCTCTCGCGTCTTGATTGTCACATTTAGCCTTGCGCCTGGATCTTGGATCTCTGTGTTTTGGTGGCTTGTCTTGATGATTTTTAGACAGCCTACAAAGTCAAGGTGGTTATTGATCATATTAGTACTAGATTGATGATTGCGGATCTTTTGACGAAAAGATTGCCACCTAAGACTTATAAGGAGCATGTTGAGCATATGAGACTTAGTTCTATTTTGTAATTGAGATACTCTTTATATTTGTATTGCTGTTGGTCAATATGATAACTCTAGTTGATTCAAATTTGTCTTCTCATTTATTGTTTGTATACATAAAGTTGAGAGAATGACAATATGTATATTTGAATATTAAATAGAACCTGAATGAGCATTTGGAAGCTCATTCATAAAGATATGACCCATATATTATTCTCATTCAAATGAGAAAATTACATTGGAATACATGGAAGGTAATACTTGATCTTAGAGGACTTGCCGCCTGATTCATATGATTTAAACTCTTTTACTTGAGTATAAGGATATAGGAAAAAATTTTGTTCATGTATTAATTTTAATTTAATACATGTTAAGTATTCTATGGGCCAAGTGGGAGAATGTTGGATATTATTTTATTTTGATAAAATATAACCATTTTTCAGTTTTATGGCCCATTAGAAGTTTAAAAGAAAGAAATCCACTAACAGTTACTTTTCCTAAAATATGGGACACAATTTGTGGATTTACAACTACCCATCTTACTCCTATTATATGTTCTTTTTGATGGGAAGAGGAGATATCAAGAGAAAATTTTATTCTTAAGAGATAAGGGTCTCTAATTTGCAAAAGTCTGTGAGATTTCATCTTTTCATGGATATAAAGTTTTGAATAGATTAGCCAACGAATTTCAAAAATTCTGGTGTTCTTTATTTTTTTACAACAAAAATTTGAATTAATTGTTTTGACTGGAGGTATGATCTATTCCTTCCTTTTTTAAGTTTTTATACATTCAATCTATTTTTGAAAATTGCTAACACAGACTACAAATGAAGTATAATTATATCCATGCGGGAATTCTCATTATGATTTCAAAACCTTATTTGAGAAATGGAAATCAAAATTTGGATTTGGTCCTAAATCTAGTTTCAATTATCCTTTGTTTTCTTATTTCATTGGTGAAAAAAGAATTAAAATTGAAGATGTTACAAAAAGTGGAATCAAAATTTTGTTCTCTTGTGATTCCGCTTCTTAAATGGTATCAATATTTGGAGAACTGATTGATGTGAAAGTGTGAGAATCACTATATTGGAATTAGCTAATTTCAATTTCTTTTTCTAATTCTAGTTGTCAAACAACAAAAAAATACTGAATTTAAGTTCTAATTCTACCCAACTCCAACTCCAATTTCACCCCTCTGTTTTCTTTGTCAAACATGGCTTCTGCTTAATTATACGATACAAACTCTATATAAAAATTCTAAATAAACTATAAACTTCTATTACATTCATGGTTAAACTTTGACTTCTACTCCTATGCAAACTCTAATAACGAAATATACAACAAGGAAACTCCATATAATTAAATAAAAGCTCTTATTACATTCATTCATTCATGAATAATAGATTTTGGCACATGATAAATAGAAACTCTTCTAAATAAGAGCTCCTACTTGTTGGAAAGAGAGAGGTTATTGCTGAGGAAGTTGACAAGGATCGTCGAGGGGTCGTCGAGTGATCGCCGAGAAAGTCGACGACAAAAGGAAGAAGAAGAAGCAGCAGCAGAAAGCAGCTAACAGCAGCAGGAGCAGAGGTTCGGTCGACCGCCCAGTCGACCGCCCGCACAAACAGGAGATTGGTCGACCGGCGCGGTCGACCGATGTGCACAACGTGCACAAGGAAATATCTCGGTCGACCGCCCGGTTGACCGACTGAAGTAACCCAACTCTCTGTTGGCACCCTGTCGACCGACCGGTCAGCCAGTGGAAGGGGTCGGTCGACCGCCCGGTCGACCGACAGTCGGGTGCGGGTAATTTTCTGCTGATTCGGAAATCTGTGTATTTAAGGGCTGTTGTTTATTTCTAGGGTTTGTATCCTTGAGAAGGAAGAGTAGCAGCTCTCTTGAGATCTAGAGGTGCTGCAACCATTGTAATCTTCTTCCAAAGCAATTAAATCTCTCTCTAATTGCCCCGAGGACGTAGGCGTTGAGGTCGAATCTCGTTAGATTGTTTGTTTGCGTGTGTTCTTTCTCCGGTGATTGTTTGGTACTGTTTGGGGTTATTCTTCGTGCTTTGGGAGATTCAGGGGATCCTCTATCGGGTTGTTGTCGCTTGTAGTCGCAACAAGTGGTATCAGAGCTTCCAGGCTTCGATTGGGATTTCTGGAGATTCGGAGGGCTCGAGATCTGATTCGGTGGAGATCGTGTGTTGATCTCAGATCAGAGGTATTCGTGTTCGTGGGATCGTGTGTCGATCTCAGGAGGACGCAAGGAGGGCTCGTGGAACCTGTGGTGGAGTAGATCCGGAGAGAAACTCGATCTAGGGTTTCAAGGGAAAGGTAAAAATCTAATTTTTATCTGAGTAGTGATCTATTTCCAGTTGGTTGTTTTTCCGCATAGATAGAGTATCAAGTAATCTCAATGGCAGAAGAAATTGCTTCGGTTAAGGCCATGAATCCTCACCCGAGGATTGATGTTGTCAAGTTCAACGGTACAAATAACTTCAGGATGTGGAGATGTGAGGTTATGGATGCATTGAATGCATCAAACCTCGAGGACACTCGCCTATTGGAGAAGAAGAAGAGCACGACCACTGATGAAGAGTGGGCAAAGATGAACAGGTCGGCGTGTGGGTTGATACGTTCATGTTTGTCACAAGACATAAAATACCTTGCACAACATGAGACGTCGGCGAAGCATCTGTGGGAAACCCTTGAGAAAAAAATACCTGACAAAGAGTGTTGAGTCTAGGTTGCAGCTTAAGAGTAAGCTGTACGAATTTCAGATGAAGAAGGGGAGCACAGTGAATGAGCACATCAACCGATACACGAAGCTTCTTACAAACTTGGTGAACGTGGATGTCATTGTAGAAGAGGAGGACAACGTGATCATCTTCCTGAACTCACTCCCGGATGAGGAGTATGAGACATTCACATTGACCTTTATCAATGGTAGGCAGACCTTGGACTATAATGAGGTGTCGTCTGCACTGACAAGTTATGAGACGAGGAAGAAGGAGAGACATCCTTCTCAGTTAAGCTCATCGGCGGAGGCACTGGAAGTAAGAGGCGGAAGTTCATCAAGGAAGGGTAAGGAGGTTAGAGGAAGATCAAAGTCCAGGTCGGGCTATAGGGATCTGAGGAAGAACCAGTGTGCCTTCTGTAGAGAGATAGGGCACTGGAAAGTGGACTGTCCGAAGTTCAAGGGGCAGAAGAAGGAGTCGAAGGCTGAAGCAAATCTATCAAAGGTGAGGAATACTCAGAGGAGCAGTTCACAGGCAGATGGATCAGATTCGGACTCGTCAGGTTTCTCGTTTTCAGTTAGTTCTCCCACATTGGTAACTCATGGAAAGATGAGTGGATTCTGGATATAGGTACAACATACCATGCATGCCCTAATCGGGGTTGGTTTTCTAGCTTTGAGAAGCTGGAGGGGTGTTCGATCGTTCTGGGCGATGATCACTCATGTAGCGTGGAGGGTGTAGGTACAATCCGAATCAGGATGTTTGATGGGATAGTAAGGGTGCTGAAGGGAGTGAGGTATGTACCTCAGTTGAAGAGAAATCTCATCTCCGTGGAAACTTTGAAAGCATCGGGCATGGTGATATCTGTTCGAGATGGCGATCTCAGGATGATCAAGGGCTCGATGGTGGTGATGAAGGGCG
Source organism: Agave tequilana (assembly GCA_038442645.1). NCBI lineage: Eukaryota > Viridiplantae > Streptophyta > Magnoliopsida > Asparagales > Asparagaceae > Agave > Agave tequilana. The sequence goes on from JAVJIF010007949.1 coordinate 64,763, forward strand.
TCCGCCGAGACAATCTCTACTACTTGAAGGGTAGTATGATTACAGATCAGGTGGAGACTTCGAGTTCCTCAGAAGATGGTAGCCCGGAGGTCTGGCAGCGAAAGATCGGACAGGAAGGAGAAAAATCTTTGCAAGCTCCTGCAAAGATGGAATCACTGGAAGGTGCTGCTACCTGCAAGCTGGAAGGTGAACACAGCGTTCTGGATAAGAAGAAGGTGAGATTCAGCACCAGTACTCACACAATAAAGGTCTTCTTGATTGTGTTCACATGAGCGTAAGGAGACCTGCTAAGACGGCATCGCTTGGAGGTCACAGGTACTTTGTCTCTTTTGTTAATGATTCATCTAGGCAGGTTTGGATATATCCCATGAGACAAAGGGATGAAACCCTAGATGTGTTGGTGAAGTGGAGAGGAAGAATGGAGAAGCAGATAGGTAGGAAGGTGAAGGAGCTTCATATTGGTAATGTTGGAAAAGACATGAACCAATTCCTACGATTTGGCCAGAACACAGGTATTGCTACTCACTTCACAACAGGTACAGATGGGTTGGCTAAAGATGTAGTCCATTCCTTACTGGAGGAGGTTCGGCGATTGTTGTCTAATGCAGGATTAGACAGGTCGTTTTGGGCTGAGGCGACTGAGTATGCTAGCCATCTCATGAATAGATCGACTGTGATAGGAAGTAAAGCTCCATTGGATATTTGGTCTGAGAAAGCTGCTCAAGATCATGGTGTGCTGCGGGAGTTTGGAAGTCCGGCCTACTTCAGTGCCAAGAATGGTAAGGTGAATCACGAGCAAAGAGGTTTGTCTACTTGGGCGTCAAGAGGAACAGCTACAGGTTGTGGGACACCGAAGATAAGAAGATCGTGATGAGCAGGAATGTCACATTTGGAGAGACTTCAGTGTTGAAGTCCACCGTCTCTCAGCAGGTGGAGAGGACGGAGACCAAGAAAGTATCGCAACGGGTGGAGGTTGATGCTACTCCATCATCTCCAGTTGGTTCAGCATTAGAGGAGACTTCATCGGAGGTGACACCGGGTAGAGATCATGAAATCAAGGTTGATGCTGAACAGGTTGAAGACATTGCTGAGGATGTCGAGTTGTATGCAGCCATTGGAGCCAAGGTGAAACCACGCTTGTGAGGAAAGAAGCATGAATTTCAAGCTTGTGATCGTGACAAGCTGAAGTTGAAGGCCATTGTCCTCCATGATGGTCGGGAAGAGGTTCATATGACTCAGTCAGACAGGTTCGCTGCTGCAAATACAGGTACCATTGCTTGAGCTTGATGAAGCTCATTTCAATGAATTACGGTTGGCTTGATCCTTTTGGGCAAAGGTACGTAGGCAGCCGTAAAGGCGCAGCCATTTGGTGATGCAACTCTTATGAAGCTATTTGAGTTCTCGAGAAGCTGTTTGGATCTTCACGTAGAGGTGAAGAGTTGTGGCTGATGGAACTCCACGTAGAGGTGAAGCGTTGTGGCCAGTTGGACTTCACGTGGTGGTGAGGTGTTGTGATCTCGATGAATAGGTGATCTTCCGGTGAGAAGATGTTGAGCTTGCATAAGAGGGATATGCATCCAGTTGAAGCCAATGATGTTGGGTGGACTCTACACAGACTTGGTGGACCGTCAGTAGAAGACAGGAAGATTAGATAGAGCTAGTCAGTTGGAGAGTCAGAGTAGGCTTGTGAGGAAGTCTTCATGAGGTCGTGAAGTTGCGGAGTAGAAGCCATGTTGGTGATCGGCATGTATGAAAATTCTCCTAAGGTGAAGTATAGGGAAGGCATGTGTGGTGCATTCCAGTAGACAGCTGAGCTAAAGATTCTAAGCCGAGATCGTGTGTCGATTTCGCCGAGATCGTGTGTCGATTTCGTCCGGTGCGCGCAAGCCGAGATCGTGTGTCGATTTCGCCGAGATCGTGTGTCGATTTCGCCAAGTGATAGACTGGGGTTCGTTGGAGATCGGCTCAGATTTTTGAAAATTCTTCGCCGAGGTGGAGAATTGTTGGAAAGAGAGAGTTTATTGCTGAGGAAGTTGACAAGGATCGTCGAGGGGTCATCGAGTGATCGCCGAGGAAGTCGACGACAAAAGGACGAAGAAGAAGCAGCAGCAGAAAGCAGCTAATAGCAACAGGAGCAGAGGTTCGGTCGACCGCCCGGTCGACCGCCCGCACAACCAAGAGATCGGTCGACCGGCGCGGTCGACCGATGTGCACAACGTGCACAAGGAAATATCTCGTCGACCCCCGGTCGACCGACTGAAGTAACCCAACTCTCTGTTGGGCACCCGGTCGACCGACCGGCCGACCGGTGGAAGGGGTCGGTCGACCGCCCGGTCGACCGACAGTCGGGTGCGGGTAATTTTCTGCTGATTCGAAAATCTGTGTATTTAAGGGCTGTTGTTGGTTTCTAGGATTTGTATCCTTGAGAAGGAAGAGTAGCAGCTCTCTTGAGATCTAGAGGTGCTGCAACCATTATAATCTTATTCCAAAGCAATTAAATCTCTCTCTAATTGCCCCGAGGACGTAGGCGTTGAGGCCGAACCTCGTTAGATTGTTTGTTTGCGTGTGTTCTTTCTCCGGTGATTGTTTGGTGCTGTTTGGGGTTGTTCTTCGTGCTTTGGGAGATTCAGGGGATCCTCTATCGGGTTGTTGTCGCTTGTAGTCGCAACACTACTTTCACTTAACTTTGATTGAAGTATAATACTATATGATTTAGAATTAAATTGCTAACATTCTCTTGTAAGACAAAAATAAATTTTAAAACATGCAAGTAGGTCTGTCAACAATTAGGTTCGGGATGGGTACCGGAGATATCAGACCCGGATTCGATTACCCACGAGTCCAGAGCATTGGTTTCAATACTCGGACCCGATTACTCATGAGTGCAGACCTGATTACCTGACCCGATTAGTGCTGGTTGGAGATGGCTTTGTTCGTGACGACGACGGAGTCTCGAGGAGGTCGTGGCACCCTCGTCGGCGAATCAAACCCAGTTGTAACATCATTAATTCAACTTACCAGCAACTGCAGCAACATCAGCAACATCCTCTCCTCCTCTTCTCTCTCTCCACTCCCCCCCCAAATTCCCCCTCAAACCCTAGGGCTTCTCAGAATCTAACAGCAACGGTGAGCGTGGTTAGATTCAACGTCAGCAACGACACCACCGTCATCGCAAAATTCAAAAATTACAAAATCAACCTCAATCGTGCTGTTGTGGCTATCAACATATGAATCATCCTGTTAACAAAATCCCAATCTCTCGCATCACAATCACATTCATCAAATCAGAGCCATAGCCCCAAAGCCTTAAATTGGAGTTGGATTCTAAACTCATAGCAAATCTAATGAGAAGGCGGGGTTTCCCAACAGACGAATCACCAATTAAGAGGAGCTTGAAGAGGGAATCACTAGAGATCTGAGAGAGTGAGCGGGCGGCTGAGTGCCATCACTGTTGGTTGAAATTGTACTATTTTCTAAAACATGCAAATTAGTTTTATTGAAATTGTATTATTTTTCAAAATATGCTAAAATAAAAAAATATGATTTTGAAAAATAATATGGAAGCGGATTCAAGAAACTCAACTCCGTTTGTAATTAAAAATCATAGAGCCAATTATCAGTATCAGTCGAAACCAAATTCAAAGATATTTCGAAATAATCTAGAAAATTTTCAGAAAATTTTGAAAAATAAAAATATTAGGAAATAATATCTGAAGCTGAAATCGATTCAGTCTAACTATCAAAAAGATTAAATCATATAATACACCACATCGAATACTGATATTGTGACACGTACATCTATGACCGGGGGTTACACTTCTCCCCACCTTACAAAAAAATTCGTCCTCAAAATTTTAATCCAGGTAGGAGAATAATAGTTATAGTACCTGGAACCTGGATGTTGGGCCTATGATGCTTTCGCTACGCTATCGTGATATCTGTAACGAATTCGGGGTGGAGAACTAGTGTCATAAGTCAAAGATAGAGGATTGGAATAAAAAAGACAAAGAGAAAGCGAGAAGGAAATCAGAATATTCTAGTTGATAACTGAAATTAAGGAATAGAAAGAGTCAAGGCATGGATTTTCAATGAATTGGCATTCTTGTACTCGTAGCTGGAATCCTTAAATCCAGATATAGATTAGTTCTAATCTGAATCTGGTTGTACTGTTGGTAAGAGCTCGTGTATTGATATATGTAGTTATCCACATTAGGTGTGAACTTAGACTCTGATATCAATCTGTAACGCCCCGATCCCACGGCTGCGGGGACGCTACGGCGACGTACATGCACATGGAGAAAATACCCTCATATACGTATGCTAAACCTTAGTACAAGGAATAAACACAATATACATAAATATTACAGCATTTAACAAGTACAAAAATACCCGCAAAAGGGGGTCAGTGATCATGATAGATATAAAAATAAGGATAAATTAGGAAATAAAAACAGAATAATAAAGATACCTTTGAATAATAAAGGCGCCAAGTCTCCTACTATACCATGGAGTATCAGGTACTACGATGTCTCAGACCTCCGATCTGGCATGCAAACCCAGGGTCGTCAAAAAGTGACCTAGTGAGTGGTAAAATTAAAGAAGTAATAATATATACTATAATAGTAGTACAATCACGATATTATATAATATATGTTTAAATATCTGTGATATAATATAATTATACTGACAATTGAAATATATGCAAATATATAAACAAGTGTTACATTAACACTATAACATTATAAATGCCCAGCATGTTACAACAGTATTAGTTTTACAGTATTAGCTAATTATATAACATTAATATCAATTAATATTATCGAGAAGAGTCTTACATATCACCAATCTTATATTATTATTTCTTATAAGTAGGAGTTATGTCATTTTATATGGTATGATCAATACGAGTAATAAGATACAAAATTTAATTATAATTAACTAAATTAAGTTGTTTAATGAACATGTATCAATTCTTAATTATAATATATTTATTATTTAAACTAATAGTAACAGTAGCATGATGATATTATAATAAAATATTTATACATGAATATATGGTACAGAAAATATATAGAATATAGAGTGCACATGTATATGAATAATGTGTCTCCACAGAAAGTGCATAGTATAAATATGACATGATAGTAGATAATATATCAAGAAGTGTAACAAGTATAAATGAAAGATAATATACATGTACTGAGCAAGTCATGTAATTTATATAATAATAACAATCAGTAGTGTCTCATACCACTAGAAATTCATATTGGAGCCCGTATTTCAGCTGAACCCATCCGAACATGACATATGGGTACCATTATTCGAACGAGAGAGTGACCAAATAATAAGCATTCCCATATCACTGTTGTTTATACTATTTTATTATGTTAATTAGAGACCCAATGATCAAAAAGATTTAACCGGGTAGGTGTACGCCATGCATACTCGGGATCACGACCCTAAACAGACCCCTGGCTGCTGAGACCAGGGTAATCTGCTAAGAGGGGATAGGAAACAGGAGCTCATGTAGCTATATACAATCGATAACCAGCACAACCATCCCTTACAGTGGGATATACATGGATCCAGGACATCCACCCGATAAAATCTAGTCAACCGTCAAGTCTCCCCAATCCCCATTTATATTTATTATATTTAAACTACATAGTGTACTAGGAACAAGAACAGTGTATGATACATGTAATACGATAATAGGACATGAGTTTTATTGATATCATGAAACAAGATAACTGGAACGAGAAACAAGAGATGTGGCTTAGATTTTACGTGGTACTTAGTTTCACACATTGTATATCAACAGCACTCATAAGTCATATCCAGTGACAGGAGTATCATATCGATAATAGTAATAGGAAACAGTCATATGACAGGAATACATGAACAATCTACACATGTATACAGGTGAATCTATGTAACAGTGTTATAAGAACACGAAATAACTGTGTACAGAGTATTCGTGTAGCAGTGATACAAACATATGAAATAACGGTATCCAGTGGAATAGCTTATCCTTGTATTAGTAGTACATGAATATGAAATAATAGTATCCAGTGTAACAGTATATGTGTATCAGTGATAGATGTACATGAAATGACAATGTCTGGTGTGATAGTATATCCATGTCACGGTTCTACAAGTACATAAAATAATAGTATCCAGAGTAATAAAATATCCGTGAATGGGAGTACAAGAATATGCAAGTAATGATAACTCATGTAAAGTGATATATGATTATATAAATAATAGGGTCCAGTGTATCAGTGGTTATTCAGGCATGATGACAATTCAGGATAATATATGTAACAGGAACATGTGTCAATAGATATATACTTATATATCAGTATTTGTTATAATAATTTCATTATTATTATTATTATGATCGATATCACAAATGAATAATATACAATTATCTATTCTTAACTTATCACAACTAAATTACAAATTATCAATTTATTTATTTGGAATTTCTTTAGTTTACAGTTTAACAAACAATAAATATGTAATTTATCTCTATTTTATATTAAATCATGAATCACAATAAAATATTATTTTATTAAATATATTTAAAAGCACTCACAATTATTTTTAATATTGTGTTTTACTATTTACGTGATTTAGTAGACGATAATTATAATTGAGTATTTATATCCATAAGTTAATTTCATTCAACATGATAAAATATAATTTATAAAAAATACTCACATAGTTATTATAAGGATGAAGCTCGTCTTCTTACAATCGCAACGGCTCGAGAATCATCCAAATCAGACTCCAGATGCTCAAGATATCGCTCGCACACTAAAATCATTAAAAATAGATTAAATATGTAATTTATAGGATTTGAAATGAAATAACATTTATTTAACAGGGTTTTTTATGAAGTTCTACTTTTATAATGGTTCGGATTTGGGGTTGCTATTGGGTTGGGTTTAGATCCAATAACCCAGACCTGTAAATGGGTATCGGTGTTAATTGGTTCGGGTTCAGGTTTTAATGGGTTGCGGGTTGGATCCAATAGAGAGAATGATAGAGAGAACGAAAGAGGGAGTAGGGGAAAGGGCCAGCACTGGCCAGGCCTAGCCGATGATGGCCCTGACCGCTCATCAGCGACGCTGCCAGTTGGCGTGGCAAAAGAGAGGCGAAAGAGAGTGAGAGAAGAAGAGGGAGAGAAAGGAGGAGAAAAAGAAGAAGAGGAAGGAAGAGGGTGGTTTGGTGGTGGCCCGGGGTTGCCGCGACAGCGGGATTGGCCTGGCCGGTGGTAGCGATGGCTGGCAACTGCACAGGTAGGAGGAGGTGAGGTAAGAGGGGAAGAGAGAGAGAGAAAGTGAAGAGAGAAGAGATAGAGAGAAAAAGAGAAAATAGAGAGAAAGAGGAGGGCAGAGAGAGAGCCGGGGTTGTTTGCGGCCGCCTGGGCTTATCGGAGGCCGGTGGTCTAGCCACCATGAAAGAGTAGGAAAAGGGTGAGGGGAGAAAGTGTGCGTGTGTGTGTGTGTTAGAGAGAGTGAGAGAGGAAGAAAGAGAAATAAGAGGTGGAGACTAAGAGAAGGAAAGAGATACAGAGAGTTTATAGGAGAGAAAGAGAGGGCAGGAGAAAGAGAAGATAGTGGGTTAAGTCAGTAGAGGAAGTCAGTGGCTTGCAGGGGAAGGAAAGAAAAAGATTGGGAAAGAAGAAAAGAATTATTCACTATTATTTAATTAATATTTTAATTGGGTCAAATTTGACTAGTTCTGAACAGTTTATAAAATTTTGTAAAATAGAAAATATTACTTGAAGGAGCAATATGAAATCGGATTCAAGAAATTCAGTCTAGTTTGCAAATTAAAAATCCTGGAATCGATCAATGATACTTGGCGACACCGGTTTGACCGGATTTTTGATTAATTCAGAAAAATTGTCAAAAATATGTTAAAGTAGAAAATATAATTTTGAAGAACAATATGGAAGCGAACTCTAGAAACTCAACTCCATTTGTAAATAAAAAATCATAGAGTCATTATCAATATCGATCGATACCAAATTCGGAGATTTTCTGAAATAATCCAGAAAATTTTTTAAAAATTTTGAAAAATCTAAAATATTAGGAAATAATATCTGAAGCTGAAATTGGGTTAGTCTGACCATCAAAAAGGTCAAATCAAATATATATACCGTAGCAAGTACTAATATTGTGACACGTACATCTAGGGATGGAGGTTACAATTTATGTAATTTTCTATTCTTAGGCATAGCTAAGATTATGGAAAAATTCAGAGGGAAAAGATAGAGAATTGTATTGAGGGTAACACCAATGTAATCTTTCTCTTTTATTTTATTATTTCTCTTTTAAATCGACTTTACTTTGTTTTATGTTATTCTACTTCATGTCTTATTTTTTATTAACCTTTAGTATTCTTCTTCTTATTTGTATTGCAATCCAAGTGAGCCAAATAGCATAGGAATAGTCTTGCCTTTACGAGTGTCATCGATAGCTCATGACAATGGGTTCTCAGTCTCAATATGTATCATTTCATTATTACTTTGGCTTGATGTAATGTGGAAGGGACTTGAATCAACTCTTATGGGCTATACGCTGATCACCTCCAACTAAAGGTAAACCATCACCAATAATCTAAGGTACGGCAATAATCTAAAGAGCTAAGTTCATTATTAGGAATACTTAGCAGATGTTAAGCCATGAATTTCCTTTTTTTTTAATTTCTTTTAAAAACAAAACACCAACACTATCTTCCTCTTTAATTTCTTCTTCTCTTTCTACTCTTCCTAACTTAGTTTTTCTTTTCTACTCTTTTCAAAGAAGAAATATTTTAACCAATTTTAGTAACTTAAATAGAATATTGAAATGCTTGCATCACATCCTTCCTTGTGAATCACGACCCGCTTAGCCACTTCGCTACAGCGTAGAATTGAGAAAACCAGAGCACAAACTTAATCTATCATTTTTAAACTTTATTTTATGTGCACTATTTCTCCTCAGTCAAATTTTGGCGCCGTTGGTGGAGAGAGACGGTAATTCTTTTAATTTGCTAATAGTTAACTTTTTCTTCTCTGTTTTTATGTGTAGGGCTAATTTTAGGAATATAACAAATGCAAAATACATATAAGTGCTTCTGGGACTCTGCTTTAGAAAGAAGAGCCTAGAAGCTCTCAGTCTTGTCACACAAATACAGCAAAAGTCGCGTTTTCGCAGCAAGTTGAGTGAACTACTCACATGTGTTTTGTGCAGGGTGATTGAATTGAAAAGATACAGCTTCTGCAGTAATTAAATTTTCTTATTAATTTGATATGCACACTATTTTAATTCAATAGTAACGGGCTGTTTGTAAAAATCTAAAAAATGATTTAGACTTTGCATTCTAGGGATTCGTCTAATTTCGTTTACATTTTCATTTTTGTTGAAGAATGTTGGAGCAAAGGGATATGCGCGTAACATTTAGTATAGGGTACATTCTTTTATGAAATACTGCTTAAGTATACTTTTTGCTGAATATTTGAACACTTGCACTAAAACTACTAAGGACATAACCGATAAACAACATAAAGTGGGGAAGTCATTATCCGTCCTCAGCCCTAAAATCATCTCCTCACTCACTAACCCAATCCTAACTAAAAACTGAGTAGATGTTGGCCCTAGGGACATCCTGGACTTAATAGGAGATTGATCTCGATATGAAGTTGTTAGAGTTTGACTCTGGTCAAATCGGTTTCTTAGGTTGGAGATTAAGAGGCAAGATTCTCGAAAACCTGTAGTTTAGCGTAATTAAAGCCTGTTGCTCTACAGGGATACGTCCTAGTGAGTTTTGCCTCTACCTGGCTGATTAACATGTGGTCAAACTGCTGTAATATACATTTTCTGGATAGTCAACCAGTTAAGAGTCATCTAGGTCTAAGGTCTGTCCTAATATAGGCTTGAATTTTTCCCTTTCTTTTTGTTTATTTTTGTTTATTTTTACTATTTCATGTGAAATGGATCATAACCCTAATTTTTTTCATACTAAGATGAATCTATATTTCACTCAATCTCTATTGACTCGGATATCACCAATCCAGCATTAACTCACTTTAACCAACCAAATATGGCGGATTGATTTTATCCAACCATTATTATGAATAAGATTGGAACAATCATTTCCACTCATCATCGAATCAGTGGGGAATACACCTCCCCAAAGTTATAATGTCAACCACAATGTCAACATTCAACTTCATATACTCCTCTTCTAGAACAGTCGATTTAAGAAAAATCTGAGTCAGAAAAGAGTTTAGGAGCCTTGCATGAGTCCGAGCGACAAATTCAAATCTGACGGACTCTCAATTTTAACAAAAATTTCAAAACCTACTTTTATACTTACCATTTCAAGCAGAACCAACTGACTTAGAAAAGAGTGTGGAAGACATGATTCAGCTTCAAATTTTATTACCCAGTCTATCGATAGGTTAGAACAAAATTAGTCAACTGACTAATATTAATAGGAATGAGAAAACTCTCTCTTATCAATATTTGATCAATATTGATATCCCTAACCCTATTGATCTGGCCCAAGAGTCATGTTATTTTGAAAACTAAGATTCAATTTCATCACACCATCTTGACCTTGACCAATGCTCAACTTTTGACAAATTGGCAAGTTATCACTTCAATGAGATTGAACTTTAACACGAATGTTACCTCGGTCCCTAATTTTGTGATTCAGTTCTGATTTTTGACTCAATGTTGACTCATGTATCCTTACCTGGTTTGGACCACATTCTCGAGCCAACATTGATTCTACATAGAACCAATAAATTTTGAACACGAATCACCAATTTTGAAAAATCACATTCCATTGATAGAAAAAGAATATGAAACTCAGTTCTTTGATTTGGACCCAACTCTTGAACCAAAACAGATTCTTGAACCTCGACTGTATTTAAATCAACTACCTAAGTCAGTATTAGTTCCCATACTCTTCACTCTTGAGCCCAAATCAACCATTTCCCCGAGTTAGATTCCATTGTTGAATCAGAGTGTTGAACAATATAACTCTGAGATAGTTTATCAAGACCGGTCATTTAACCAGGACAATTTTCATAATAGGATCTTGCATAATCCTATTCAATTTGGGGGTTATAATAGCGTTAACAGGTTATAGTTAAAGGTGGATTCCTGCGAACTCGACATCAATTTGTTTGGGCATCAACGCTTGCACCAATCCGACCGCTACCAGAACAACCACCTTGGGGTGACATCTTTCCTTCCATTTCTCTTTTTCATGCATATATGCATTTCATTCATACATTGAGGACAATGCATAAGATAGGTATGGGGAGGTTTCTACTAACATAGATTTTTCTTTTTGTATAAATTTAAAAAAAAATTTAAAAACTTTTTGAAAAGAGAAATAATATTTTGATCTATTTTTGTAAGAAATTAAGTTAATCTTAAGGAATAGGGAATCATAATTAGGATTTCTAAATACTTGAACAAAATAAGAGTATTTGTTTGATTTTTACGTTTAGGAAAAAAATTAGAAAAGTAATCTGGTCTTGATTTTTTCCTTGATGAAACATGCATTTTTTTACACTTACATACTTTGAATCAAAAACAAAGACTCTTGTGCCTTATAAAAAAAATATATATATAAAATCTACTGATTAAGCTGGTTACTTATACCTCATAGAGCATAAGTATTCACGCCTAAAAATAGGTTAATGTCACCAATTAAATCCCTTAGTTTTGTGACCTTGTTTTCTTAAGTCATTAAGTCTGAGAAGTGTTTTTCTCACCAGATGCCCTAAGACCGTTCAGTTTGGAGTCATCGACAAAGGCTCGTTACATAGGTGAATAAGCAAGCTTAAGAGAACTAAGGGATAATATCACCATAACATGTATAAAATATGACATAAGAGTTGGAGTTGAAGAATCCTTGGTCAAATATTCATGATCACAAAGATGCATATGATTTAGGGTAAATTGAAAGACTAGGAGAAAAAAACAGTTTATTTCTTATCTTGATTGATAACAAGTTTTTTCATAGAGATAGTTTAGGAATGAACAGTTTGGTAATCTAAAGACTTATAGATTACTTAATTTTTGCAAAAAATGCTTCAAAAATTTTCTCTCTCTTTAAAAATGCATTTCAAATTATTAACACTTTATTTTTCTTTCTTTCTTTTATGAATTTTGCGGGTGTAATGCACCGGTAACTCTCAGAAGACTATAACTCCTCCACTAGGAGTAACCTAAAGGTTCAAAGGCTTACTGCACATGCTCAGTGTAGTCGCGTAACTTGCGAGAGTCGCTTAATAAACTCGTACTTTTAGTTTTCTTATTTTTCTCGAGGACGGGCAAAAGATAGTGCGTGGCTTTGATTGTATACGTATTTTGCATATTTATACATTCTCACACTTATTTTTTTAGTAAATTCTGCTATTTAAACGTTCTTTTTATTTAATGGTGTGCAGGTCTATGTTAATGGAGGAGAAAAAAATAAGCCCAAAAGTCCATTTAATTCTGATTTAAATGATTTAATTCACAAAAAAGAATTAGTGCAAATATACTGAAGATTTCAAAGCCAAACTGTAAATCCAACTGGAGAGAATGAGGCAACAGAACAAAGGAATCCATGCTCTCAGGATTTGGCCCAATGGCTAGATCCTGGCCATGCAAACACGGCTTTGGCCGCGTTTGCACGGCTAGACGTTGTCTGTTGGGCTAGCGTCTTGGTACTTATCCTCGAGCAATCTCTCCCCACTACATTGCTCCTACAAATACCATCAAATGCAGAAGGAAAATGGCAGAGAGCTGAGACTAGGGTTTTGCTTCTAATTTAGTGTAGATTTTCTTTTCTTTTTCTTGTTTTTGTATACTTTTGTTTTTAGGCATAACTAATATTATAGAGAGATTCAAAGGAAAAAAGAGAGAGAATTGTATTGAGGACACCAAGGTAATCTTTCTCTTTTATTTTATTGTTTCTCTTTTAAATCGAATTTACTTTGTTTTATATTATTTTTTTCATGGCTTATCTTCTATTAGCCTTTTTGTATTCTTCTTCTTCTTTGTATTGCAATTCAAGTGAGTCAAATAGCATTGGAATAGTCTTGCCTTTACGAGTGTCACCGATAGCTCATGATGATGGGTTCTTCGTCTAAATTTGTATCATTTCATGCTTACTTTATTTTAATGTTGTAATATGAACGGGACTCGAATCAACTCTTATAGTTTATGCATTGATCACCTTCAACTCGAGGTAAACCGTGGCCAATGATCCAAGGTACGACAATCATCCAAAGAGATAAGTTCACTATTAGGAATTTAATTTCATTTTCAAAAACAAAAACACCAACACTATCTCTCTCTTTAATTCTTCTTCTCTTTGTACTCTTCCTAACTTAGTTTTTCTTTTCTACTATTTTCAAAATAAAGAAGAAATATTTTAACCAAATTTTAGTAACTTAAATAGAATACTAAAACACTTGCATCATATCTCTCTTTGTGGATCACGACCCGCTTAGCCACTTCGCTACAGCGGTAAAATTGAGGAAACCAGAGCACAATCTTAATCTATCATTTCTAAATTCTATTTTTTGTTCACTGTTTCACCTCAATCAACACAATCGTCTAGGTATTATCCAAACACCACCTTTATGAATGTTTGCATGTGTTACATCCCTTGGATGACATGGTTGTGTATGTTTAGCCTATAATCGCATGAGACACATAGTATAAACATGAGAGTATTCTTATTTGGATTATCCCATCGACGTACTAGTATTGTGCAATTAAAAACTGGGCATACGTAGTCTTTTCAGCCTAATCTATTTAATTCATGCCTTACATTAATTCTTATAATGCTGCATATAACGTTTAATTTTATTGCATGCTTGTGTGTACATCACCTCTATTGTGGGTCAACAGGCATTTGTACCCAGGACAGTTTTCCTCTACTAGGCACAGAATACAAACGCCAGCCCACGGACCTGACTCCACTGCTAAGATTTCTCCCACTCAGAGGCCCGACTCTGTTGCATGAATTTTTCCGTCGTAGCGTCCCAAGTTCACAGCTGCACTGATGAGTCAAACCCGCACTTGAAAGTGTATGTGAATCCTACTCCCGCAGCTGAAAATTCTCCTACTATGAGGCCAAAAGTTTATAGGTACCACTGATGAGACTACCCCCACTCGAGAACAATACTGTAAACTTATCAAACTGTCCCCATGCCAAATCAAACATTCCGGAGTTAAAGACCAGTACTTCGAGGAGACATAATCAATTTCGAACAAGACCAACGATAAAGCAATCCATGCAAGATCTAAACAAATATTTTCATTCCAAAGGCATCTATATATGTCTTATTCTAAAAAGTCTTTCCACTCTGAATACAACTCCATTACAGTTTTGTGTTTATACCTTTTTAAAAAGAAATACAGATGATCCAAATTCAATTCTTCCATCTTGCTGCTACCCACCTCATGTTCATAAGAAGAGTGGGATGGACTTCCAGAATGTCCTCTAAAGCCACTACAACATCTAATCTCTAGATAGACTCTGACAAGACACGCGAGGCAGCGATATCCGACCGGGATGGAACCTCTAAGACACACAAGGTAGTGATGATATCACACCGCCGACCCTTTGTTCTGAGGAACATGTCGGAGCTCTGAAAGGAGTGCTTCATTGGTGACGTCTAGGCAAAACACTCCTCATACTTTCCTCCTATTGCTCACTGCAAGAAGAGAGTCTCCAAGCACGAGGCAGCGGTGTTCGGTCAGAAAGAAGACTCTAAGACAAGTAAGATTACCGAAGAGTCACACCTTCCCCGGTAGCCGCCCAGGACATCCCTACTCCTCCCTCGTACACACTAAGAGGAAAAAAGGACTTTAAGCCTCGAGGTTGGAATCAGACCGATCCAGCAGGAGACCAGACAGCCAAGCTGACTTGAATCAGGAACCCTCCATGTCACCCATGACAGCGGCACCCAATCACGATGACTGATATTTCATGATGGACTAATCATGATGATTGACATATCACGCCAGCCAAGCTCCCAAACAGCGAGGGCACGTCCACCATTTTCTCTATTCCTATCCTCTCCCTTTCTTTTTTTCACCTGATGAAGAAGGAGGAGACATAACAAACCAAGAAGGAATAATTTTGAAGTAAAGATTTTCTGGAAAAGAAAATAAATGTGATTTCCATCCAAAGGCTTCACTTTATTTATAGATGGAAGAGAAGCCAAACCGTCTCCACTTTGAATTCTCAAACTCCAAAAATTCGATTGATCGGTCACTGATATTGCATATTTATTGTCACATTCGCATATTTATTTCATAATAAACTCTGCTTTTTAATATTTTTTTGTCTAAATGATGTGCAAGCTTTTACTAATGAAAAAGGAGAGAAAATGAGCCCAATTAAAATTAGAATTAAATTAAATCAAGGATTAGAGCAAATATTCAGAAGATAAGCTGAAGATCAGAGTAAATTAGAGAAGATAACACCAAATAAAAATCGGCTAAATTTGGATTTCTATAAATTTATTTGATTAACTTAAAGATCAATAGTATATCACCAAATCTAGAGAGCAAACTGACAAATCAAGCAGGTAAAAGGAGATATCCAAACGAGGAAGCACATGAGCCCTTGGATCGGCCGCATTTTTAAGGCTAGGTAGTTGAATCAGGGGGAACGTTTGCTCTCTCTATTTTTGTATGCTTCTTGCCTCTCCATTTCTCCTATAAATACTTGTAAATTCAGAGGCAGAAGGGCACCATTCAGTAGAGAGTTAGAATTAGGCTTAAACTTGTAGTTTAACTTAGATATTTATTTTTTTATGTAATTTTTTATTTTTCTTTATGTTACTGAGATCAGAGAGAAGTTTCATGCGAAAAAGAGAAGAAGATTGTACTGAGAGTGACACCAGTGTAAGTTTTCTCCTTTCTTTTTGTTACTCTATTTCAATTAAAGTTACATTTTTGTTTTGTTCTTCTTCTTTTTTACTTTACTCGCCTCTCCTGCGACTTGTAATCCAAGTGAATCCTATAGCGTCGAATCTACTTTGCCCTTGTAAGTACCTCTGATGGCTTATGGTAATGGATATCTACTTCTGATTGTATAATAGTTTAGGATTCCTTTCTGCTTGCAATTTTATTTAGTTAGAGTGATTTGAAGTAGGGAAGATCCTATATGTCATGCTGTAATCGACTTCAAGGCAGGGTGAGTCGTTGCAATAGATTCTTGGAAAGCAAGCACTGAAGAGGTAAGTAAGTATTTCTTAGTTTTCTTTCTTTCTTTCTTAGTTTAGAATCGTTCTAAACACCAACACTTCTCCCTTCTTTATCCTTCTTTCTCTTTAACTTAGTTTAGATACACGTTCTAACACCAACAACATCACCTTCTTCATCTTCTCCTCTTCTAATAATAACACTTTTCTTTTCTAAAATAAAGAAGAAAAAGTTTTAACCGGATCTAGTAACTTAGAAAGACTTACCAAAAAGCCTCTATCGCAGTCCCTCCTTGTAGATCACGACCTACATAATCACTTACTATAACGGTAAAATTGAGTAACCTTACACTAACTATTATCAATCTCTAAACTTTTATTTTTCTGTGCACAAGTTCAACCCAATCAAATTTTGGCGCTGTTATCATGGAGGGATGGTAAGTTTCTTTTTAAGTTTACTAACAATTTAACTTTCTTTTTTTTTTTTTGTGCAGGGGCTGATTTCAAGGAAACGAGAGTTGTAGACACATATAAGCAGAGCCTAGAAGCCCTTAACCTTGTCGCGCAAACGCGAAAAAAGTTACGTTTTTGTGGCAAGTTAAGTGGACTACTCATTTTTCTTTCTTGCAGGGTGGATGAATTGCAAAGCTTAGATTTCTACTACTATTTGTTTTCTTATTTAGCTTACTGTATACACATTTCTGACCTCAACAATAAACCATGTTTATTAAATGCTAAAAAAATTTAGACTCTACATTCTAGGACATTTGTTTAATTCGTTTATATTTTTACATTACTGTTGAAGAGTATTGGAGAAAAGGTACGTGTGCATAACATGTAATATAAGAATACTTTTGAATTATTTTATTGCTTAAGTATTACTTTTTATATACATGTACATATTGCACAAAAATGATTGAGGACATATCCTTAAACAAAATAAGGTGGGAAGTCATCACCCTTCCTTAACCCAAAAACCATCTCCTCACTCACTAACTTAATCCTAACTTAAAATTGAGTAGACGTTGGCCCTACGGATATCTCGATCTCAATAGGAGATTGACCTAAGGAGAAAGTTGTTAGAGTTTGATTCAAATCAAATCGGTGTTAAAGGTTGGGGACTGAGAGGTAAAACCTCGAAGAATACTGGTTTAGCATAATTAGGCGTGCTGCTCAGGCACAGATACCTCCCACTGAGCTTGCCCCTACTTAGCCGATTAACTTATGGTCAGATTGCTACAATATACCTCTCGTAGACAGTGTAATCAGTTAGGAGTCGTCTAGGTCTAAGGTCTACCCTAACTTAGGCTAGTGATCGTACACGGGCATTACATATTTTAATACCATATGTGTCACATTTTTGCATTTATATTTAAACAAATCTCTTCTATTTAATGTATTTTCATGTTTAATAGTGTGCAATGTAATTAAGAAAGAAAAGAGAGAAGATTTTTCCAAATTAAATCCAAAAATTCAAAAGAAAGGGGATCGATTCTAATCCAGTAGTTTTAAAAGCCATCTTATCTGAAGATTGATAAATCAGATGAGATAATATCATCCAAATTCAAAGGCAAAATGAAATAGAAGAAGACCCTATTGATTTCGCTGAGGATAAAGAGATAGATCGTCAAATTTAAAGTTGAAATTCAAAATCCAAAAGGATAAATGGACAGAGAAAAGATCAACGGATGAGATGAAGCAATTTAGACTTGAATTCAGACTGGATATATTTTAGTATTTTAATCATAACTTTCGCTACCGAAACTCAAATATCATGATTCAAGATGGTCTAGAAAGAAAACTTAAAGGGCTACAACTCTTACGTTAATCACTCTTTTCAATTCTATCATTTTATAAGTGATATTTAGTAATCAACACGCCAATAAGCTGCAGATCAGAATTGAATTTTTACTCTGGTTAAATCAAATCAAGTTTGGAGATAAAGAGAGAATTCAAATTCAGAAATAGCCAGCTCCCCCTATCTCTCCACTCGTCTCCCTATTCATTTCTACCCTATAAATACCCCACACATCAGAGGCAGGGGGAGGATCAAGCAGAGAGTAAAAGTTTGGCCATTCTGTAGTTTGTAATTTAAGTTTTTTGTTTTATGCAATTTTTTTATATAACTGAGAGGAAAGGAGAGTTTCATGGTGGAATGAGAACAAAGGTTGTACTGAGGGTGACACCGGTATAAGTAAGTCCTTTCTTTCATTGTTATTTGAATCAAATCGAAATTTTTTTCTTCTTTACTCTTGTTTTTGTTTGCTTTCCTCTTCTGTGTTTGTGAATCCAAATGACTCCGATAACCTCGAAGTTGCCTTTCCCTTGACGCTTATGGTGATGGATAGCCATTCCTATGGTAGTCTAGCTTGCCCCTTCATTTTATAGTATAAATCGAGAATGGGGAAGATCCTTTTTGTCATACTTCGCTCGCCTTCAAACAAAGGTACATCATCGATACCGGTCAAAGGTAAGTAGGCGCCGAAGAGGCAAGTAAGTATTTTTTAGGGTTTAATTTTTTTTAAATTTTTAGTTTAGATCACCAACATCACCATCTCTCAACTCTATTCATAATTTTTCACTTTCTTTGTACAAAATCATTTTCTATTTTTCTCCACCTTCTCAATCTACCACTTTCTTAACAATTTAACATAACTTATTTTTCTTTTCTTTTAAAGAACTGAAAGAAGAACTTTAATCATTTTTGTGAACTAAAAAAGAGAACTTAAATCGCTAGTCCTTTCTTGCGGATCACGACCCGCATAAGCACTCACTATAGCGATAGTATTGAGCACTTGCACTTCTATTTTATATTCCTGAAATTCTATATTTCCTGTGTGTAGGTTCCAACTCAATCAACTAGATTTTTCTTTCTTTTGTTTATTTGTTTTTTATTTTTGACATTTCTTGTGTGATATGAATTATAATTATAATTTTTCAATGCATATAGAGATCCGTACCTTCCCCTGGCCTCTTTTGACTCGGATAACACCAACCCGGCATTACATAACTTTAACCAATCAAGCAAGCCAGATTAGTTTTATCCGAATCAATATATGCTTCCGACCACAATATTATGAACAAGATTGGAGTAATCATCACCTCTTTTCACCGAGTCAGTGGGTATACAATTACCCTGAGTTATATAATCAACCATCTTACCAACATTCAGCTTCATATACTTCTTTTCTAAAACAACCAATAAAGGAAAAATCTGATTTTGAAAAGAGGATGGAAGCCTTGAATGAAAAAAATTTTAGAGGCCTTGCATGAGTCCGAGCGATAAGTTCAAAACATAAAAGACTTACAATCCCATCAAAATTTTCAAATCCAAGATCCTTATTCTATTTTTCAAGTCTCACCATAACAAGAAGAACCTACTAACTTAGAAAATAGTACATAATTCATGATTCAATCCTAAAATGATTATATTCTATCCCAAAATGATTCCTTCAGTAGGTTAGAAGCACAAATGGATTATTTGGTCAACACAATTAATGCTAGGAATGAGAAAACTCTCCTTACTTAACTTTTGACCATTCCTGATTCCCCTAACCATATTGATAAGAACCAAGAATCATAGGGTCTTGGAGACTTTAATCAAGATTCAATTTTCTCATGTTGGCCCGAAGGCCTTTCACCCTAGTTTTGATGATGACTAACTTATGAAGTTATGGTACTAATGATCTTGTGTTTATTAAGTTTCAGATATAGATCAAGATCATTGTTGGTGTTTAGCTTCAATAAAGACTTCAAGTCAAGTTTTGAAGCTATCACATGATAATTCAAAAGATTGCACTTCAAGATCGCATCAAGTACTCGAGATGGAGTCGTCGCTCTTTAGATCATGTTTGGATCGAATCTTCTTGGAGAAGAAGATCGACAAGAAGACTTTAGTTTAGATTTGTTTATTAGATGTTTATTAGTTTAGATCTTATGTAAGAATAGAATAATATTAAATTGCTCAAGTTCACACACACATTTATAGTTTGATTTTCGGTTTAATCATTTCGCTTTCAAGATTATATCTATTTAGTTCATATCTGCATAGAATAAAATTTCATGGTTTATATTGTGTTAGATTCTATCTACACATATTAGAGCTTTATGGTTTAGAAAAACTTATTTTTATGAGTTCATGTGTTTTGGTTTATTACGTATACGGTTTTGTGTTTCGGATTATCATGTATACATCTTTCCGTTTCATGAATGATTCCATCAAAAGAAATTTACATGGTTTATATTTATATTGGATTTCATCCATATGCATTTATACTTCACATTCTTAGATAACTTATTTTGATGTATCTTGCTCATGTGTTTAAGTTTTGCTTTTATCAAAACTTATTTTTGAATTTATTGTCAAAAATAAGTATATATCATTTACTATGTGTATTGGAGTCTATCCATGCACATCATACTTCAATTGTGTTTCAATAACTTATTTTTGTATTTATACAAGTTTGAGAAAAAAATAGAATTTCTATTTAGAAGTTTGGTTTTTGAAAAATACGGTTTTTGATTTTTTCCTATATTTCTTTGCATCAAAAATAGTTCACTTGTTTGTAATATGTGTTAATTTTTGATCACACATATTTTCACTTCAAAGTATTTACATGAACTTATTTTTGTGAAATATATTGGAATTTAATTGAATTTTTATGGATTTTACAAATTGGTTTTTAAACCCTCAAAATTGGGTGTTTGGGCTGCTTACGGCCGACCGACTAATCGACCGAAGCATAGCTCGGTCATCTGACTGGTCAACCGACATGCATAAGCCCAAGTGCGATCGACTGATAGGTCGACCGACTGGCTCAATCTAACTTTCTGTTGGGGGCCGGTCGACCAAGCGGTCGACCGACAGAGAGTTAAAACTCTCTGTGTCTTAGGGACGGTCGACTGGGCAGTCGATCGACAATCCCAACGGTCGAAAATTCGAGTGTTGGCGGTCGACCGGGTGGTCGACCGATAGGTCATTTTTGACCTGTTTTGAGCCCCAACGGCTAGTTTTCTGAACCTCTATTTAAGAGGTCTTTTGGAGCTAGTTTTGGTTATGGTTTTTGAGAGCTAAAATTCCTATCTTCTACTGATTTTTTACAACAAGTTTTTAAACAATTTTAGAGCTTCGAAATTAAAATCTTTATTTGTTTCAAAATTTTGAAAAATCAAAACAAAACAAGTTTTGATAATTCCAGTTTTGTTCTTAAATTTCTTCATCTATCAAGTCCCAAGAGTTTTTTTAGTGTTTCTTTTTCAAAAATTTTGTTTACTCACATACTTGAACTTTTCATTGCAAATCTATCCTTTAAGATTTTGTTTGTGTGAGGTTTTATTTGTGATCTTTTGAGATCACTAAGTTCTTATTTGTGATCATTAGATTATCAAGTTGTATTTCTTTTTTTTTGCTTTGTGCATGGCTTTGTGCACCCTCTTGTGTAGAGGTGTGAGAGAGTTGGAGTTGTGTACTCTAGTTTGTAAGTTGTAATTTCTCAGTGGAGGTCCCTTTGTGGAAGGTTCTTGGTTCTTCTGTATGAAGGCAGGGACGTAGAGCGGTGGCTCGGATCTCGAAACATATCCTTATGTTTGCATTTGAATCTCTCTATCTCTCAACTCTCTACTCTTATATCTTGTATTGTTATTATTACTCATATCTATACATGCTAGATATTATTTGTATGATCACACTAGTATTCAACTAAGAGAGATATTAAAGCACCTCAACTCATAATTTTGAGAAATCATGAGGAGAAGTTTTAGAGCTCTTCACAGGGAATTCGGCTTCACTCTTAGTTATACATTGTGTTTAAGTGTAAAAGTTTTTAATTTCATATTATTTGTCATTAGATTAGCACTACTACATCTATTCACCCCCCTCTAAGTGTACTTTCAATTGGTATCAGAGACTACACTCCTTATATTCGGTTTAACCACCTAGGAGTGTGATCCTCATTTGCTAGTTTATATATTTGGTTTGCACACATTCATTCATTGCACTCATGGATTATTTTGCTCCACCTACGTATGATTGTTCTAACATTGATATGTGAAAATTTAAGATAAGTTCTTACCTCAAAGTCCTAAGATTGATTGTTTATCTTGCTACTACCAAGAAATCTTATAATGACAAGTATATTTAGGCTAATGCATAAGTACTGATTGCACTTAGGCAATCACTAAGCAAAAATTATTTATCTATGATTTTTCATTGTGATTCCGCTTTTGCAGTGTGTAACACTTTGACCTCTCTCAAGGAAGAAGCTTTACACAATGTTAAGAGAGAATCCGTTGTAGACGAGTGCGACGAAGCGTGCTATACGGTCTAAGGGAAAGACTCCCTTGAGGTAACTTCGGACATTCCATCTAGCTGATTATGCTAGCTCTTCTAATGATCATGATAGTAGTATGGATGCCATGCTTTGAATGACGAGCTTCCTAGGTTTTGTGAAAACTTGCTTTTGAAATATAAAGCTTTGAAAACAAAAGTTTTGATTTAAGAAGGAAAATGAAATATTGTTTTCAATGCTCGATTTGGTTTTGAAAAAGAAGGTTGAGATTTTAAGTGAAAGGGATTCCTTAAAAATCCACTTGTTCTTGTTTTGAAGGAGAATAAGATTTTGAAGAATAAAAATGATTTTGATGTTGTTTGAAGAAAAATGATATTTTCTCTTTAAAACTTGAATTTATATTAAAAGAAAATGATTCTTTGAAAAACAAGATTGTTTTGATATTCAAAGAATTGAAAGGTGTTTCTATTGAAAATATTTTTTTGAAAATGATCTTGATTCTCATGTTTGTCATGCTTCTATTGCCTTCATTTTCTTGTGATAAAAATATTGTTTCTCATGCTTCCTCCACATCTTCTTCTTCCACTTTTGAAAATGATATTTGTGTTTTGAAGAAGAATGTAGATTGTTTGGGCTCCACTTTGAGTCAATGTGTCGTGAACCATACAAGGTTGGATTCACACACATGACACGATGTTGCTATAATGTACACTTATGCACATTGCGACCGCAAAGGCCATCTTGCAAAGTTTTGTTATGACAGAATACATGCTTTAAATTTTATAAGTAAAAATATTTGGGTTAGGAGAGGTACTAACCCCCATGGACCCAAAAAAATTTGAGTACCAAAAAACACCCCTATTGCTTTTGATATAGGTGTGGGCTCTCACAAGACGTGAGAGTTTCGGTGCCTTGGTGGTGGATGCGTTTGAGCATGATGACACTACATTGGACGCATCGCTATCAAGAAAGTTTTGGTGGGAGGACCATCATGATTTAGAGATATAGAGACTAGTTCATTCAGTTTGGTAACTATCTCTATCCTCCTTACTTTATTTATGTTTACATGCTTTCATGTTTTTAGATTGATGATTTTTAGCATATCTTGGGTTTCATACTCATTATGTTTAAATGCAATGCCTATTAGATTTGTGATATGCATATATAGTGTTTGAGATACACCCATGTTTATATGAATTCATATTTATGTATTCTCATTATTATTTAGTTATATATGCATATCCTTATTGTAATGGCACTTGCATTTACACAAATGATCATATTTATTTATCACTCATATTTTTTATGTTTTTATGCTTATCATGTTTTGATTACATGTTTAGATACAATTATTGTTAAAACTTGTGTTTTATACTTGTACAATTAGTGAGCTACACTTGATTCTTATATTTAGATGCTTTATTATCTTGTGTACTCATTACATGTACTTGTATGACTAGTTTTGATGATTCTTGCATTTACACTTGTATTCCTTATTTGCTTTTATATCACACCCTTGACATGTTTAGTTTTCATAAAAATGTGTTTAGCTTCATGTATATGTAAATTTTATCAAAACTACTTGATATACATGTTCTATCCTTGAGTCATTTACTTTATATGTCATGTACTCTATTGTGAACTCAATTCATGTTTGGGAATAAATATGTATGCTTTAGTTTGACAAAACATACATATCCTTGAAGATTGTTTAGTTTTTAATGAAAATAGAATTTTTTTTCATGATTTATGGTTTCATGTTTATGAAAGAATTTCATATTTGTTTTTTATGAAATTGAGTTTCATTGCTTTATCTCCATGTACATGTTTCTTACATGATTTTTGTGCGCTATACATCATTTGTTTACTCATGATTTTGGTTATATGAGCATCTATGTGCTTTATAGACTTTGAATGTCAATTATTGTATATCTAGCATATTTTCTTGGGATATATATGTGGTTTTGTTCCTTTCTTGAAGGATTTCGTATTAGTTTTCAAAATTACTTTAAACTAGTTTTTTTATTTTTCAATTGGTAGAGTTTTCAGCCTATACTATATTACTTTCAAAAGTTATTTTTGAAAATTTCTAGTCTTCAAGGGCGGTTGGTTAGGCGACCGTGCCTTATATGCTCATATTGTATATCTTTTTAAACATGTGCACGATAGGATGGATATTATGAGTTATACATGATTCTTGTGATATTTCATTTTTGTATACTCATATTTTCTTTTATATATATATATATATATATATATATATATATATATATATATATATATGCATCATATTTCAGTTAGCATTTAAATTTATCATATATACATATATATAATTTCTTGTGCTAGATTATCAATATTTAGACATATGTGTTTTATAGCACAAAAGGTTTTATGATAAGCTTGATTTAATTCTAAATGTTAATTAGTATCTTTTACTAGCTTATGTATTGAAAGATTAGTTTTTTTATATATATAATTGACAAAACCAATGCATAAGTTTTGTTGGTATTTCAAAAAGGCAAGAAAAATTTTTGATTTTATTTTCAAATGGTATCTTACTCTCACTCTTTTTGAGAAAAATATTTTATTTTAGAAAAAGCTTATATTTTCCATATTGGTATCAATTGTTTACAATTGGTATCTATAATGCAAAATAGTTTAGAATTTAAAAAGATTGATATCATAGATTATTTACTTTCAAATTGATATAGTTTTTATATGATATCCATGTTATTTTTCAATCGGTATATATTTTTTGATATCAAAATATTATTCTACTTTCACTTTCAATTGGTATTTTTAATTAAAATATTGGTTTTTAAAATAGGTATTTTTATTCAATTAATTGTTTTACTTTCAATTAGAGTTTTACTCTTTCGTTGATGATTGACAAAAAGGGGAAGAATGATTTGAAAGTTTAAATATGCATGTTTTTGGCTTTATGCATACATTTTGTTTTGATATCTAGCTTTTGATATCATGTTTTGGTATATTGGTATCTAATTAGCAATTGCATTGATATACTTTTTATTTAATATCTAGCTAGCAATTACAATGAATATATATTCTTTATCATTTAACATCTAGAGCTTATATTGCATATTCAGTTGGTATTAAAAGTTTTCCATGAATATATATCTTTTATATACATTTGGTACCTAGAGCTAACATTGCATATCAATATGATTGTTATGATCGGTATCATGCGTTTTCATTGAATATCTACATGTTTTTATTCTATGCATGAGTTAAGGGGGGAGCTTTTATGAAGTTTACCTTTGATTCATGCATATATAACCTCATAAGTTTTATCATCATTAAAAAGGGGAGATTGTTGGCCCGAAAGCCTTTCACCTTAGTTTTGATAATGACTAACTTATGAAGTTATAGTATTAATGATCTTGTGTTTATTAAATTTCAGATAACATCAAGATCATTATTAGTGTTTAGTTTCAACAAAGACTTGAAGTCAAGTTTAGAAGCTATCACATGTTAATTCAAGAGTTCGCGCTTCAAGATCGCATCAAGTACTCAAGATAGAGTCAGCGCTCTTTGAATCGTGTTTGCATCGAGTCATCTTGGAGAAGAAGATCAACAAGAAGACTTTGGTTTAGTTTTGTTTGTTTAGATGTTTATTAGGTTAAAATAGTATTGAATTGCTCAAGTTCACACACACAAGTTTATAGGTTGGTTTTCGGTTTAACTATTTCGCTTTCAAGATTCTATCTATTTGATTTATATCTAAAAGAATAAATTTCATGATTTATATATATATTGGATTCTATCTACACATATTAGAGCTTTATGGTTTAGAAAAACTTATTTCCATGAGTTCATGTGTTTTGGTTTATTATGTATACGGTTTTGTGTTTTGGATTATCATGTATACATCTTTCCGTTTGATGAATAGATTCCATTAAAAGAAGTTTACATGATTTATATGTATATTGAATTTCATCCATATGCATTTACGTTTCACATGCTAAGATAACTTATTTTGATGTAAGTAGTTCATGTATTTAAGTATTGTTTTTATCAAAACTTATTTTTGTATTTATTATCAATAACAAGTACATATAATTTACTATGTGTATTGGAGTCTATCCATGTACATCATGCTTCAAATATGTTTTTTATATTTATAAAATTTTGAGGAAAAATCAGATTTCTATTTAGAAGTTTGATTTTTGAAAAATACGATTTTTACTTTTTGCCTTTATTTCGTTACCTCAAAAATAGTTCACTTGTCTAAAACATGTGTTGATTTTTAATCACACATATTTTTATTTCAAATTATTTTCATTAACTTATTTTTTTGAAATTTATTGGGATTTAATTGAATTTTTATGGATTTAATGATTGCACACATTTAATGCATTATTCTTTATTACATTTTCACATTTATTATATATTAAATCTGCTAAATTTCTTATCTTAAATATCTATTTTGCAGAAGTTAATCATGGGGAGAAAGAGGATAAAATCAAATAAATATCAGTTAAATTCAAATTTAACTAGATCTATTTGGTTAGAGGAGGATGATCCCAAATTCAATTGGTTAAATTCAGTTTTTGGTGAATCAAGTGGTTAAATTTAAAGATCAACCGAGGATAACATCAAATACAAAGTCCAATCCAAAGAGATAAATGGATAGAGAGAAGATCAACGGATGAGATGAAGCAAATTTGACTCAGATTCTGACTGGATATATTTTAGTATTTGAATCAGACCTTTCGCTACCGAAATTCAAATCTAATGATTCAAGATAATCTAGAAAGAAGACTTACAGGGCTACAACTCTTAAGTTGATCACTATTTTGAATTCTATCATTTGATAAGTCAATTCAGCAATCAAAACGCCAAGAAGCTACAAATCAGAACAAATATCCACATCAAATCAAGTTTGGAGATAAGGGAAGGATTCAAATTCAGAAATATCCAACTTCTCCTATCTTGATACTCCTCTAACCTCTGCATTTCTCTTATAAATATCTGCAATCTCAAAGGCAAAAGGGAACAACCAAGTAGAGAGTAGAATTTAGGCTAATTTGTAGTTTGTAACTTAGATGTTTTATTTTCTTTCATGTAATTTTTATTTTCTTTATGTAACTGAGAGGAAGGGATACTTTCATGGAAGAATGAGAGCAAGCTTGTACTGAATGTGATACCAGTGTAAGTGATCTTTTCTTTCATTGTTATTTGAATCGAATTGAGATTTCTTTTTGTTTTTTACTCTTATTTTCGTTTACTTCCCTCTTCTGTTTTTGTGGATCCAAATGAAACCAATAGCCTCGAAGTTGCCTTGCCCTTGCAAGTGTCGTTAATGGCTTATGGTTATGGATATCCATTTCTATGCTAGTGTAGCTTGCCCCTTCATTCATAGTGTAATACGGGAATGGCCAAGATCCTATTTGTCATACTTCGCTCGCCTTCAAGTAAAGGTACATCGTCGCTACGGGTCAAAGATAAGCAGGCGCCAAAGAGGTAAGTAACTTTTTAGGTTTTAGTTTTCTTTTCTTTTAATTTTAGTGTAAATTAACAACACAACAATCTTCCAAATTTCTTTCAATCTTTTTCAATTTCTTTATACATATCCACTTTCATTTTCTCCACCTTCTCTATCTACCACTTTCTTTCTAACTTAACTTTAACACTTTTTCTCTTTTTCTTTACAAGAACTAAAAGAAGAACTTTAACCATTCTTTGTAACCTAAAAGATAACTTACTAAAAAGCTTCCATCGCCAGTCTCTTCTTGTGGATCATGACTCGCATAGCCACTTGCTACAGCGGTAGAATTGAGCACCTTGCACTACTATTTTAAAAGTTCTGAAATTCTGTATTCTCGTGTGCAGGTTCTATCTCAATCAAATTTTGGCGTCGTTGCCGGGAAGGGACGGTAAGTTATTCTCTTTTTAGATTTACATTTTTCGTTAACTTTCTTCTTTGCTTTTGGTGTACAGATTTAACAACACGGAATTTTGCTGCAGTGGACATATAAGTGACCCTAGATTCTGCTCAAGAAAGCAGAGCCCAAAAACCCTCAGATTTGCTACATTCTTGTGGCAATCTAAGTCTAACCTGTATTTTCTGCAGGTTGGCTGAATTGCATAGTTTAATCTCTGTAGCATTTAATTCCTTATTTGACTCATTGTATATACATTTCTAACACAACAGTAAAAAGTTGATTGTAAATGCTAAAAATGATTTAGACTTTGCATTTAGACATGTGTCTATTTCATTACATTTTCTATTTACTGTTGAAGAGTGTTGGAGCCAAGGTATATGTGCATAGCATTTAGTATAAGGTTCATTCTTGTATGAAATATTACTTGAGTGTTACTTTTTTCTATATACTTGTACACTGTACTAAATTGATTTAAGGGCTTGTCCTATAAACAAGATAAGGCGGGGAAGTCATTACCCTCCCTTAGCCCACAAACAATCTCCTCACTCACTAACCCAAGTCTAACTAAAACTGAGTAGACATTGGCCCTAGGGACATCTCGGACTCAAATAGAAGATTGACCTAAGGGGAAAGTTGATTTGAACTTGACTCTTGTCAAATCGGTGTCAAGGTTGGGGATTGAGGGGCAAAACCCCGAAGGCTGGTGATTTGGCTTAATTAGACCCGTCGCTTCTGCGTAGATACCTCCCACCAATCTTTCCCCTATCTGGCCGATTAACTTATGGTCAGATTCAGCAATATACCCCTCGTGGACTGTCTGACTAGTTAGGAGTCGTCTAGGTCTAAGGTTTACCCTAACTTAGGTTAGATTTTTTTTCTCTTTTTATTTGTTTGCTTATTTGTTTGTTTTTCTTTGTTTGTGTTTGACATTTTCTGTATGATATGGCTTATATCAATAATTTTTCCAATTTTAATGGTAATCCATATTACACCCCGACCTCTTTTTCAGATATTACTAACCCGGCATATCATAACTTTAACCAACCTAGTGTGCCAGATTGGTCTTATCCGAATCAATATAACCCATACCTCCAATCTTATAATCATAATTTTTAAAATAATTTCAACTCTTCACAGAGTCAATGGGATTCACCTCTCCTGAGCCTAATTTTTAACCAACTTGTCCTCCTTATCCACCTTGTCCACAATATTTTCAAGATTCATACTCTGTTCCACCAGTTCAAAATAAAAAACTATCAATCTTGAAAATGAGTATGCGTGAGTCCAAGCAACAATCAAAAATCTGACGGACTCACAATTTCACCACAAATTCCAAAACAAACTTCATCTTTTCAAGTCCAATCACAACAAAACGATGAACCAATCAACTATGAAAAGATGCTTGAAGTCATGACTCAGGCTCAAATCGCTCGTAATCATGACATAGATATGATGGTCCAAACTCTCCATTCTCACCGTTTGACCATTCTGATGTCGCTAACCATTCTGTTAGAGCCGAAGAATTATGTTATTTTGAAAAACAAGATTCCATTTCAGCACACCCATTTGAACTTGCCCAAACTCTGAATTTTGAAAACCACATTGACATTTTGACAAGTTATCCCTTTCCTAAAATTGAACTTAAGAATGAATATGATCATGAACCTCAACTTGGTGATTCAATTCTACTTCCTGATTCAATAATGACTCCGGTGTCTTCACCTGATTTCAATATTTTTTCTGAGTCAACATTGGATCCTGTGTCAATTCATCATGAAATTGAATCGCCAATTTTTTATGATCATCATATTGAACTTAACCAACTTCATACTTTTGAAAGTCCTATTGACAATTGGAAAGTTCTCATTTTCCTGAAATTGAACTCAATGAGAAAATTGACCTAAATTCTCAAATTTGTGATCAAGTTCAAATTCCTGAATCAATATTAACTCCTGTTTTATTACCCAACTTGAGTAATATTTTAGAGTCAGTTTTGATTCCTACATCTGTCATTCTTGAGCTTAAATCAGCAATATTAAGTCACATTCTATTGTTGGGAAATGAATGTGGACTTGAGTTTCAACTTCTTGATTTGAACCCACTTTCTGAACCAATCTCGACTCCTTGACCTTTACTTAACTTAAGTCACTTTCCTTAGTCGGTATTAGTTCCCATACGTCCTAAGTCCAAGTCAATCATTCCATCTTTTCATACTCTATTTTGGGATAAGAGTGTTGATAAAATTGACTCCGAAATTATTTGTAAAATTTGAAAATTAGATGGGGTAAATTTTTTTAATAAAAATCGTTCATATATACATCATTTTAGTGGGTTATATTACAGAGATTTCTGGTGGGTTCCTCTAAACTCCACGCAAATTAGATTGGGCCGCATTTCGTGGACTAATCAGACCACCACCAGAACCACCACCTTAAGGTAATATTTTTCTTCCCTTTATTCTTTTTCATGCATCTATGCATTAATATACATTGAGGACAATGCATGAGATAGGTGTGGAGGAGGGTTCTAACATAACTTAGGTTTTTCTTTTTTTAAAAAAAACAAAAAAATTATTATTAACATTTTCTTTACTTAAAAAAATTTAAAAAATTGAAACAATATTTTGACATATTTTTTGTAAGAAATTAAGTCAATTTTAAGGAATAGGATAATCATAATAGGATTTCTTATACTTAGTCAAAATAAGATTATTTGTTTGATTTTTAGGGTTAGGAAGATAATTTATCAAAGTAATTTAGTCTTGATCTTTATCTTGATGAAATATGCGCACTTTATACACTTACACACTTAGGGTTCAAAATAAAGATTCTTATGTCTTATAAAAATAATATATGTATATCTATGAAAATAATAATCTAATTATTGATTAGCTAGGTGCTTTGGCCTATGCAAGTCTTGATATTTATGCAAAAGATGATTAGATAAAAAATATATATATCTATAAAAATCCTCTGATTAAGCTGGGTATTTGTGCCTCATAAAGCATAAGTATTCACGTCTAAAAGCGGTTCATATAATAAAATCCTTAATTTGGTGGCCTTATTTGCTCGAGTCCTTAAGTCCTGGGGGTATTTTCTCACCCGGTGCCCTAAGATCATTTGGTTTAGCAGTCACCGAATAAAGGCTCGTTACATGGGCAGATTAGAAAGCCTAATAGAAATAAGGAATAATACCACAAAAAATAAAAATAAATAAATAAATACGACATAAGAGTTAGAGTTAACGAACCCTTAGTCAAAATTTTCACGGTCACGAAGGTGCATATGACTTAGGGTAAAGTAATAGACTAGATGAGAAGTACAATTTGACTCCTTACTTTGATTGATAACAAATTTTTGAATAGAGACTAAGTTTAGGAATGAAAAATTCAGTTTTCTTATAACTTATAGATTACTTAATTCTTACAATAATACTTCAAATATTTTTCTCTTTTAAAATATATTTTCAAAATACTAAAACTTTGTTTCTCTTTTTTATGGATTTTGTGGGTGTAATCCACTGAAAACCCTCATGAGACAAAACTCGTCTTCTAGGAGAAACCTATAAGTTTAACGGCTTGTTGCACATGCTCAGTGCAATTGCGCGTAACCTGCGAAAGTGATCTAATAATGTTTGATTTAGTTTTGTTATTTTGCTCGAGGACGAGCAAAAGATGGGTGTGGGGTGTGATTGCACACATTTATTGCATTACTCTTTATTATATTTTCACATTTATTATATAATAAATCTGCTAAATTTCTTATCTTAAATGTCTATTTTGCAGAAGATAATCATGGGAGAAAGAGGATAAAATCAAATAAATATCAGTTAAATTCAGATTTAACTAGATCTATTTGGTTAGAGGAAGATGATCCCAAATCCAATTGGTTAAATTCAGTTTTTGGTGAATCACGTGGTTAAATTTAAAAATTAGTCGAGGATAACATCAAATGCAGAGTCCAAATCTAAAGGGATAAATAGATAGAGAGAAGATCAACGGATGAGATGAAGTAAATTTGACTCAGATTCTAACTGAATATATTTTAGTATTTGAATCATAACTTTCGCTATCGAAATTCAAATCTAATGATTCAAGATGATCCAGAAAGAACAGGGCTACAACTCTTAAGTTGATCACTATTTTGAATTCGATCATTTGATAAGCCATATTCAGCAATCAACACGCCAATAAGTTACAGATCAGAACTTAATATCCACATCAAATCAAGTTTCGAGATAAGGGGAGGATTCAAATTCAGAAATATCCAGCTTTCCCTATCTTCATGCTCCTCTCACCTTTGCATTTTTCCTATAAATATCTGCAATCTCAAAGGTATAAGGGAACGACCAAGCAGAGAGTAGAATTTATAATTTGTAACTTCAGTTTTTTATTTTCTATCATGTAATTTTTATTTTCTTTATATAACTGAGAGGAGAGGATACTTTCATGAAAGAATGAGAGCAAGCTTGTACTGAAGGTGGCACCAGTGTAAGTGATCTTTTCTTTAATTTTATTTGAATCGAATCGAGGTTTCTTTTTCTTCTTTACTCTTATTTTCTTTTATTTTCCTCTTCTGTGTTTGTGGATCCAAATGAAACCGATAGCTTCGAAGTTGCCTTGCCCTTGCAAGTGCCGTTGATGGCTTATGGTGATGGATATCCATTTCTATGGTAGTGTAGCTTGCCCCTTCAATTCATAGTATAATACGGGACTGGCCAAGATCCTATTTGTCATACTTCGATCGCCTTCAAGAAAAGTATATCGTCGATACGGGTCAAAGGTAAGCAGGCGCCGAAGAGGTAAATAACTTTTTTAGGTTTTAGTTTTATTTTCTTTTAATTTTAGTGTAAATTACCAACACCATAATCTTCCAAATTTCTTTCAATCTTTTTCAATTTCTTTGTACATATCCACTTTTATTTTCTCCACCTTCTCTATCTACAACTTTCTTCCTAACTTAATTTTAACTCTTTTTTGTCTTTTTCTTTACAAGAACTAAAAGAAGAACTTTAATCATTCTTTGTAACCTAAAAGAGAACTTACTAAAAGTTTCCATCACTATTCTCTCCTTATGGATCACGACCCGCATAGCCACTTGCTATAGCGGTAGAATTGAGCACCTTGCACTACTGTTTTAAAAGTTCTGAAATTCTGTATTCTCATGTGCAGGTTCTATCTCAATCATTTAACAAGTTGGTTTTTAAACCCTCAAAATTGGGTGTTTGCTGCTTATGGGCGACCAATCTGTCGACCGAATTATGGCTCGGTGACCGACGTACACGAGCTTAAGTGCGGTCGACCGACCGATCGACCCACTGGCTCAACCTAACTTTCTGTGGGGACCGATCGATCGAGCGGTCGATCGACAGAGAGTTAAAACTCTCTATGCCGTGGGGACGGTCGACCGGACGATCGACTGATAACCCTAACGGTCGAAAATATGATCGTTGGCGGTCGACCGAGCGGTCGACCGACAGGTCATTTTTGACCTGTTCTGAGCCCCAGCGGCTAGTTTTCTGAACCTCTATTTTAAGGGTCTTTTGGAGCCAGTTTTTGTTATGATTTTTGAGAGCTAAAATTCCTATATTCTACTGATTTTCTACATCAAGTTCTTAAACAAGTTTTAGAGCTTCAAAATCGAAATCTTAATTTGTTTCAAAGTTTTAAAAAATTAAAAGAAAATAAGTTTTGGGAATTCTAGTTTGTTCTTAAATTTCTTCATCTATCAAGAAGTTTTCCCAAGATTTTTTTTGTGTTTCTTTTCCAAAAAACTTTGTTTACTCACATACTTGAGCTTTTCATTGCAAATCTATCCTCTAGGATTTTGTTTGTGAGAGATTTTGTTTGTGATCTTTTGAGATCACTAAGT
The DNA here is from genome assembly GCA_038442645.1 of Agave tequilana. NCBI lineage: Eukaryota > Viridiplantae > Streptophyta > Magnoliopsida > Asparagales > Asparagaceae > Agave > Agave tequilana. The sequence goes on from JAVJIF010007949.1 coordinate 99,048, forward strand.
TCTTATTTGTGTTCATTGGATCATCAAGTTGTATTTTTTTATTTGCTTTCTGTATGACTTTGTGCCTACGCTCTTGTGTAGAGGTGTGAGAGAGTTAGAGTTGTGTAATCTGATTTGTAAGTTGTAATTTCTCGTGGAGGTCCATTTGTGGAAGGTCCTTGGTAGACATAGTGAAAATTCTTCTGTGTGAAGGTGGGGATGTAGAGTGATGGCTCGAATCTCGAAACATATTCTTGTGTTTGCGTTTGGATCTTTCTATCTCTCAACTCTCTGCTTTTATATCTTGCATTGTTATTATTTCTCATATTTATACATGCTAGATATTATTTGTATGCTGACACTAGTATTCAACTAAGAGAGCTATTGAAGCACCTCAACTCATAATTTAGAGGAATTGTGAGGAGAAGTTCTAGAGCCCTTCACGAGGAATTCGGCTTCACTCTTGGCTATACATTATGTGTTATTGTAAAAGTTTTAATTCCGTATTATTTGTCATTAGATTAGCACTACACTTATCACCGCCTCTAGGTGTACTTTCATCTCACACCGACTTGAACTTAACTAATCCCAAACATTTGAAGAATTGAAAAGTTTTCACTTCAAGAAAATTGAGCTTGATTGTGAATATGAACCCGATCCACAACTTTGTGATTCAGTTTCAGTTTTCGAATCTATGTTGGCTTCGATGTCCTTACTCGATTTGCACCCATTTTCTGAGCCAACACTGACTCCTGTACCCGTGGAGCTAGAAATTGAATCACCAATTTTGTTAGGCATATTACATTGATTGGAAATTAATATGAATTTCAATTCTTTGATTTGGAACCAACTGTTGAACCAAAACTGACTCTTGAACCTAAACTTTATTTAAGTCATATTACCGAGTCAGTATTGGCTCTCGAATCTTTTATTCTTGAGCCCAAGTCAACAATTCAGTCAAATCACATTCTTTTGTTGGACAAAGTATAGACCATAATGACTCCGAGATAATATTGCAAGATTGGTGATATAACCGGAATGATTTTAATGTTAGGATCGTGCATATTCTTATTCAGTTTAGGGTAGTAACACTGCAAATAGGAAGAGGTCATCAAAGTGGATTCTTTAAAAATCCAATTATTTAGATTGTGCAATAACGCTTGGCCCAATCCGATCACCACCGAAACCATCACCTTGAGTAACATTTTCCTTCCCTTCTTCTTTTTCATGCGTATATGCATTCATTCATACATTATACATTGAGAACAATGCATGAGATAGGTGTGGGAGAGTTTTAACATAACATAGGTTTTTTATAAAAAAAAAAATATTTTCTTTGCTTTTAAATCCTTTTAAAAAGGAAAATAATATTTTGACCTATTTTTGTAAGAAATTAAGTTAATTTTAAGGAATAACAGAATCGTAATTTAGAATTTATTATACTTGGTCAAAATAATATTATTTGTTTGATTTCTAGGGTTAGAAATTTTTTTGGAAAAGTAATTTAGTCTTGATTTTTACCTTGATGAAGTATGCATACTTTATACACTTACACACTTAGAGTTTAAAAACAAAGATTCTTATGCCTTATAAAAAAAGAAATATAATATATATATATCAAAATCTTCTAGTAAAAAAAAGAAAATATATATCAAAAATCCTTTAATTAAGCTGGGTATTTGTGACTCATAAAGCATAAGTATTCACACCTAAAGTAATCCATATTATAAATAAAAACTCTTAGTTTTGTGGCCTTGTTTGCTCGAGTCCTTAAGTCCTTGGGAAGTTTTCTCACCCGTAGTCTAAGACCGTCTGATTTGAGAGTCACTGACTAAAGGCTCGATACATGGGTAAATTAGAAAACCTAATAGAATGAAGGGATATCACCGCCAAAATGTGTAAAATAAAGCCTAAGAGTTAGGGTTGAAGCATCCCGAGTCAAATATTCACAATCACAAAGGTGCATATGACTCAGGTTAAAATAATAAACTAGATAAGAAATACATTTTTGATTTCTTACCTTGATTGATAATAAGTTTTTTAATAGAGACTAAATTTAGGAACAAAAAGTTTGATTTTTTATAACTTATAAATTACTTGATTGTTTGCAAAGAAACTTCAAATATGTTTTCCCTTTATCAAAAGTTTTCAAAATACTAACACTTTTGTTGACACTCCTAAAAGACAAACTTCAAGGCAGCTCTGCAACTGGTCCGAACGATACCAAACTTGTCGACACTTTTAAAAAATAAATCTCAGACAGGCTAAAGACATGTTCATCCCTGATGGACAAACTAATGACTTGGACTCCACTGATCCAGTGAAGCAGACAGTGAACCAAGCATTTGCCTTCTGAAGAAGCCCAAGAGGCTAATATTTAACTTCGCTGCAAGCTTAACTTTAGCTCCGTAACAATCTCAGTAGCTTCGCCGTGAGCTCATCTCTTAGCTTCGCCTGAAATTTTTCATAACTCTATTGAGAACTCTCTTATTCGCGTCGCTGTAAGCTCAATGCTAGCTCCGCACAAGTTACCCTTAGCTCTGCTATGTATCTTTAAGCTTTGCAGGAAGCTCTTTTAGCTCCGCTGCGAGCTCATACAGTCATTTTTGACCATTTAAATCTCAGCACGAGATTAATGTGATAAAATATCACTTAGGGCAGTTAATCGCCATGATCTTTTTACTCTTTAATTGGTTGGAGAAGATCAAGGGAAATTCCTCAATCAGTTGGAGGAAATCAAGAGATTGTTGTAACAACCCTAAGCTGGCTAATTAGCTTCGTCAGGGTGCGCTAGCTTCGCAGAAGCTGTATTTAGCTTCGCGGTGAAGCTATTCTAGCTTTGTAGTGAAGCTAAATCTGCTAAAAATTAGGGGAGCAGTTACACCCCATTTAACCTATAAATGGCCCACTACTAGGCAGGCTCAGGGCAGGATTCTTTTGGAGAGACTCTAGGCTGAATTTTTTGATAACCCTTGGCTGAAAAATTCAGAAGAAGGCTGATCTCTTAGAAAGAGATTTCGCAAGAGATCATTCTTTAATTTCCGGGCTTTTCTCATAGAATTTGACTCCCAAACAAAATCCATGTGAAACAATTTCACATGGATGTTGTTTGGGAGTCAAATTGGTTTAAATGTATTAAAAGAAACATCGTCTCTTTTTTACAAAAGAAGAGAAAAAGTAAAAGTTGTCCTAAGAAAGGAGGACCCTAGAGGCCAAGCGAGAACTGATTAACAATCGGCCTTGTAAGTCGCAACCTCCTAGAAGTTCCCCAGTCCATTCATGGCCTCCGGCTTCAAACTGTTCAAGTTATCTCGAGCACTCGCTTTCTTCTAGCCCAGTCCGTCCTCTCAAAAGTCTGAATGGGAGAGCGATTTCCAACTCACCGAGGCCAACAAGACTTCCCTCTAATGGGAATCACCACGTGGCAATTACATGCCATGCTTTGCTAGAAGTTGAGAAGGAACCTCCAAAGTGGAGGAGTCGCTATATCTTAACCACCCAAATGATCGGCTCGGTGTTAAAGATTAAGGCACGTGTATAAAATTGACTTAGCAAAGAGAGTGGGGTCCCCACATGTCAGTGATACTGTCTCGGGTCTAATGTGTGAGCTCTATCGCGCATTGGCCTAAACAAAATAGATCGGCTTTTGTGACATTTGAGCCTGAAGCCTACTAAAAGTCTGTGGGCCATAACCCATAAGCCAAATAATAATCTTTAAAATCCATGTTAATGGGACTCAACCTCAAAAGTTCAACTATCCTAGACTTCTATTTAAGTTAAGAAACCACGACTATATTAAACTCGATCAAGGGACAAAAAACCTCCTAAACCTTCTATAAATGGCCTAGATATATTCTAAACAACCCTAACGAGAGTTTTATATATATATATATATATATATATATATATATATATTATATATATATATATATATATTATGAGAAAAATGTATATCAGCCGACGGCTGAGAGACCCTCTCAGCCTGCGGTGTCGTGGCACATTATTAGCCACACTAGAAAGGACGGCCCGCTTACCGAAATAGTTGAAATTACTAAATAGCCCTGCTGTAAAAGACAATAGATTTGTATAGTTTATTATAATTTTATATTTTCTGACATTACTCAATTTTGTCACAATTATCTTTTATAACTGCGGCCAAACTGCAAACATTTTTTTATCAAATCACGAAACTAATTTGAATCCTTCTTTTATTATTTTTTTTGTTATATGATTTGAAATTTAATGATTTTTTAATATAGTCGCAGTTTTACTATTTTTTCGCATGCAATGTATAAATTATTATTTTTTTTTACATATTGAATTCGGACAAGGACTGCGACTATGATCGCAGTGCTTAACGAGAGCAAGTCGTGGTACTGCGACTATGGTCGCAGTACTCACGACAGCATTTTTTTTTGGGTGAGTTTTTGCTAAGTTATATGTAATAACGGTGTCTAAGGACTGATATTATAATCGCAGTTTATGTATGGTTCTATATGTTTGATCTTCACTGTAACTTATTGCATGCGAAGTAGGACTGCGACTATGGTCGCAGTGTTTAAGAATAACAGTGGCAATCGTAGGACTGCGACTATGGTCGCAGTGTTTAAGGAGAACAGTGGCAATTTTCTAATTTGCGATATACAGTGAAATATATAGTGAAATATACTAATTTGAGAGGATTGCGATGATGTTCGCAATATTATCTGTTCATATAATTTATTTTTGGACTGCGACCATGGGAGCTGTTTATAACTTTACTGAATGCAAAACTATCAAACTGTTTTTGACTGGACAGCGACCGTGGTCGCAGTTTCATATGTAATTATAATATGAGTACTGCGACCATTATTTCAGATAAGATGCAGAATTAATACCTATACGTATACTTTGTATGTATTTTAAAAATGTGAAAGATTATTTTGCAGATAGAAGTAAATTTTATTTATAACATAATATGGTGAGAAAGAGACCTTACAAAAAAAGAGCATTAAAAGCTTTTAAGAGAAGACAAAATAACGTTGAATATCAGAAGATCAGGAAATCCTAATCCTCGTCATCATCACCATGATAAGCAGATTCGTCTTCTTCATTCTCCTGGTCTTCCTGTTCATCACTTATTTCCTCATCATCTTCCTGTTTGAGGTTTTTTAGGTTCATCGATAAACTCCCAGAATGGATCGTCTCTATCAAGCTCTTCGTCCGATCCGTTGCGAGAAAGCGAGCCTATAGCATCAGAGGACATGCTTTCATCAAGCATGCCTCCGTCAAGTGGCAGAGGAATAATGTCCTCCTCACTAACCCACATGAAAACTTCATCATCATCATGAATAGGAAGATTAGTTAAAATATTATTTGATGTAGTAAGATAGTCAAAAGGAGTGAAGTCCAGACTGGTATCAGATTCCAGACTGGTATCAGATTCACTAGAATACCCTGAAGAAAGAGGACCAGTGGGGGATTGATTGAAGTTGAATTCTGAGTGTTCAGAGGAAGAAGATGGGGAAGACATGATTCAAGAATGAATTGTTTTTCTGAAAGTTTTTGAAATCAAATTGAAAAGGAGCAAAAATATAGTTTTTAGATATGAGATAATATATTAGTTACAAGCACTATATAAAGGTCAATAATGTGAAAGAACATGAATAGTAATAATAATTGTTATAGGTTGAAGAGTTGTGGCTGGAGAATCCGAAGAGTTCCTTTTTTCCAGAGGTTTACTACGTGAAGTACAAATAAACTTGTTATAGAATGTTTTGCCTATATCTTTAGATTACGTATGGTGCACATCTTTCCTTTATCGTGATTAACATTAGTGCATCTCTTTTTTCTAAACTGTTATTGTATCACGCTAGATAGATTATTAATTACTTCATTAAATTCAGTGTAATTAATATAGTATTTCTATAAGATGTGATATACGCGAACTGATCTCAGGGTCGCATGGCTAAACTACCTTGTAAAATTATAAAAAATCTTTTACATAAGACATGCGAAAAAAGATTGCGACTTTGGTCGCAGTGCTGAAGGAGGTCGCAGTGCTGTACGATAACATGTTTTCGTCTGTTATTTTTTTATGTTATAAGGAATGCGACTATGGTCACGCGTGATATAAAAAAGTTTTTGTTATACTATAACTGCGACTATTGTCGCAGTCGTCATTTAAAATTGAAAGTTATTTTGTATTAAGTCTGCGACCATGGTCGCAATGATTGAAAGTTTCATTATGTTATGACTGCGACTATGATCGCGGAATTTGTAAAACGGTGAGAATTCTGTTACAGAATGCATTCTTCTGTTTATTTCGCATTATGTTCATCCAATTTTTTCTCTATTATATTTTCGATGTATTAGAATTACGAATTTTATAACTGTAGATATATTCAACTGAAAATTATTTTAGGTAATTTTTGTTTGTGGATGAGTTTATGGCAGTTTAAAAGTTAAAATGGATTATTTTTGTCATTTTGATTCACGAATGTTTAGGCGGGATTATGGGGTATTTTTGTCATTTTGATTCACGAATGTTTAGGCGGGATTTTTTGTTTTTTTTGGCGCCTACACTCTGCGACCGATCTGTGGCATATATTCAGCCACGTCACCGCGGTCTGAGAAACTCTCTCAGCCGTCGGCTGAGGTACAGTAACCCCTATATATATATATATATATATATATATATATATATATTATAATATATATATATATATATATATATATATATATATATATATATATATATATATAGAGAGAGAGAGAGAGAGAGAGAGAGACTTGTATCCTTTCAAAAGGATTTGATCCCGGATCCTTCCCACTCAAAATCAACCCTCCAACATTCGAATACAAGATCCACTCCGTTGAAGTTGATCTATACTATTTCAAGTATCTATAAACCAAAAATCAAGTGTTTTAAATACTTTTTACCCATCCATCAAGCGACGCAAAATGGACGGCCGAAAGTAGTGAGTTGGTTAGATCTATGTCTTTAGACATACAAATTCTCGATCCGGCCATTTCATTATGATCTAAACATTTAAAAACCCTATAAACTAATTTTTGTTAGATTTCAAATGTTCTACACCGTTAAACTAACCAACTCACTATTTAGGCCGTCCGTTTTTTTCCCTACTTGATGGATGGGCAAAAAGTATTTAAAACACTTGATTTTTGGTTTTTAAATACTTGAAATAGTATAGATCAACTTCAACGGAGTGGATCTTGTATTCGAATGTTGGAGGGTTGAATTTGAGTGGGAAGGATCCGGGATCAAATCCTTTTGAAAGGATACAAGTATATATATATATATATATATATATATATATATTATATAATATATATATATAATATATATATATATATATATATAGAGAGAGAGAGAGAGAGAGAGAGAAATGTAAATCAGCTGACACAGGAGGTAACTCTTCCTATGTCGCACTCAAAAATCATACTTCCCGAATGAATTTTCAAGATCCGACTACACATTATCATCTTCATATTCTATGATATATAGATATAAAAAATCAAGTGATTTGAAGTTTGTTTACTACATTTTTTTTAGGTTCAAACATTAACGGTTTTTTAACAATAGAACAAAATAGAACGTTTAGATCAATGAGTAAACGAACTTCAAATCACTTGATTTTTTATATGTGTATATCTTAGAATATGAAGATGATAATGTACGGTCAGATCTTAAAAATTCATTCGGGAAATATGATTTTTGAGTGCGACATAGGACGAATTTGCCTCCTGTGTCAGCTGATTTACATTTCTCTCATATATATATATATATATATATATATATATATATATATCAGAAATATGTATATCAGCCGACAGCTGAGAGTCCCTCTCAGCCGGTAGTGACGTGGCACATTATGAGTCACATAATTTGACAATCTAAAATGACGTCCCGCTTTTGAAAATAATTGAAATTACTAAAAGCCCTATCGTTTGTCTTTTCTTAGAATGATGTATTAGTTTTATATTCTTTATTATTATTTTTTCCTCCCTTATATATCTATCTCTCTGTGTCTCCTCACGCTGTCAGATCTTGGTCGCTGTCTTGTAAAACAAATGGTTGAAGATGAAATTTCATACTGCGACTATGATCACAGAATTCAATTTTATCTGACAATTTATTATTATGAATGCGACTAAAAGTCGCAGTCCAATTAAAATTTATTAATAAAAAGACTGCGACCTTAGAAAATACGTTATAAACTACTGCGACCAAGGTCTCAGTGTTATCAAACAAAACTTTTCAAAAAGACTGCTATTACATAAGACTGCGACTAATGTCGCAGTTTTCGGTCGCAGTCTTCTAACCATCTTCGGTCGCAGTCTTCTAACCATCTTAATTACTTAACTTCTGAGACCTTGTTCACTGCTTCAATTAATTATGTCTCTTGTTTCATAAGAATGCGACCATGGTCACAGTATTCTATTTAGATTATTTAATAAAAAATATTATGCTTCAATTGACTATGTTTCTATGTCTCTTGTTTCATAAGAATGCGACCATGGCCGCAGTATTCTATTTAGAAAAATAAGTTATAAAATACTGCGATCAAGGTCGCAGTGTTATCAAACAAAACTTTTCAAAAAGACTGCTATTACATAAGACTCCGACCAATGTCGCAGTCTTCGGTCGCAGTCATTTAATCATCTTCGGTCGCAGTCTTCTAACCATCTTAATTACTTAACTTTTGAGATCTTGTTCACTGCTTCAATTGACTATGTCTCTTTTTCATAAGGATGCGACCATGGTCACAGTATCCATTTAGCTTAGCAAGGTCGAAAAATACTGCGACCCTAATCGAAAAAATAAAAAAAGGCTGCAACACTGCGACCAATGGTCGCAATATAAAATAAAAATAAATTAAAAAGTGAAAATGATATTAAAAAATTAACTCCAAAATTTTTCTTTTCAGAAACTGCGACTTCGATTGCAGTTTCAGAAAACAAAAAAAATAAAATAAAATAAACTATTTCAAGTCGCAGTAATAGATTTTTATTGTGATTAAAACATCTTTCAAAAAAAACTTGAACATTAATGCGACCATGATTGCATTCTTTTAAAATAATTTATTTTTCTAAAATTTAGTAATCAAGATCTGTAGTTTTTTGTTTGAAAAACTCAAAATTTTCAGATCTGTAATTTTTTTAGTGGAGGAACAGTTGTAGGTAGGTTAAAAGTGAAACTGAGGGTATTTTAGTCATTGGGTAACGAAAAGTGGTTGAGGGTCTTCTTTTACCGCCTAAATTTTTGACTTCTCTACGGCTAACATGAAGCCACATCATGTCGGCTGAGAAACTCTCTCAGCTGTCGGCTGGGGTACAGTAATCCCTATATATATATATATATATATATATATATATATATATATATATATATATATATAGGGAGTTGATCCTCTAAGAACGGTTCTCACGGATTTCTGTGAGAACTTTCACGTGGGTCGTCGGATCTGATAGATCAAATCAAATAAAACTAGATCTCTATCAGATCCGACGGCCCACGTGAAAGTTCTCACATGAATTCGTGAGAACCATTCTTAGGGGATAACTCTAATATATTATATATAGTGAATTGATCCCCTAAGAACGGTTCTCACGAATTCATATGAGAACTGTCACGTGCCAATTCCCTGTTTGTTTCCAATCCACGTAAACAAGTTTCTTTTATAGGGACTATAAGCTATTTTCTTTATAGATTACAAAATCTTAGAGCTTTAAAAATTTTCTCTCAGAGTTGTTGAAGGAGTTTTATACTTGTAACTTTCTGTTTGCTAAATATAATTTCAAGCTACAACTTATATTTCAAATAAATAAGCCTAAATAAAAAGTTATTAATTCAACCCGTGATTGACCAGAACCATGTGATTTTCCAAATAGGGGAACGCTCTCAACATATTTCCTCTCTCAAACTCATCTTTTCGCAGTCATCATGTAAAGTTTTTCCTCTATCCTTGATTAATGGCAATTTGGCATCACAAGAGTTGCATATTATTTTTAATCTTTTTGAACAAAGATTGCAGATTAGACTTAAACCTGCGGCCACCCATATCTAACTTAATCATGTACCTCTTAGGCTCATGTAACGGAGAGATGATCGAGGGAACTTTTCAATATTTTATTTTTCTCGGGAAGAAATACTTTGAATATTAAAAACAAAATCTAGTTCTTGTGGGATATTTTGTATCCAAAAATTAAAATAACAAATAATTTAATAAAATAAATATAGGAATAATGTTATCGGTCTCAGGAAAGGCGCGTGATCACTGCGCTAAAAGGCATATCGTCAACCTCGTACGGTCAGTCAAGGCAAATATGCCCCTTAGCGATACTATCCCTCTCTGTCGGAGTCTCTTGCGTGCACTACCACGAAGAGGAGGTGAGCTCGAATTGTAAGCAATGTCTAAATTATACTTGAAAAAGAAATTTTATAAGAGAAAGAGGAAAGAGAAAGAGGAATTCTTTTTTCATTTAACTCTCTTACTTCTATTTTCATGATGTTGGTATATACATAGTGAAGCTTAACCCCTAGCTCTTAACAACTAACCCACTAATTATGATAACTAACCCCGTTATCTATGACAATAACCCCATTAGTAGAGTGGTTGTTAGAGACCAAGTCAAGTTAATTATCTATGAATTTCAATCTTTTTTATATTTTAAATAAAATTTTCAACAGTCCCCCAAAAGATTAAAATTTCAAAAAAAATATAGGAAAAATAACAATATCTAGGCATGTTATCCTATGCAATCGGTGCAGATAGCTTCCGACTTTGAACTTACACTTAGTGATTTGTCGCATCCTGAGGGATATAATGGACTAGGCCTTGAATTAGGCCCCTTTACCAAGAATTGACAAAAGCACATATAGAATGCTTACAGTATTAGGTCGCAGGATGGAGCATTATGGTCATGCTTATATACCGACTCATAAGAGTTTCTAGGGGCCAGCCCTGCCCCCTAACTGCGGCCTTTATGGTTCCTTTCACATAGGTAGGTCCTCAAAAGTTATCTGTGATCGGAATGATACCTCCCACACTACATCCGTTGGACTTATTAAGAGCATAAGCTTAATCTAACCGATCACAATATGAGCACTGTCATCATAGAAATAGGGTATAGCTATAATAATGCAAATCATAAATGCATCTAGTACTAAAAGTATGAGTGTAATCTTCAAGATCAGTGCTCCACATGAGAGTTACCAGTCCAGCTAGTTTCTACTACATTGAACCTCTTTCATGGGACCAGCTCAACAATCAAGAAGGTTGGTTTCCGTTATCGGTGATCTCTACTATGGGCTTAACCACATCCCCTCGATGATTTTAGGATTATTCTCCTAGATAGACCCTTTATCAAAATGGACTTTATAAGGTCCCGGGTTATATATATAGCTTAAAGCATTTTCATATGTTTCATATTTTGATGCAAGTATTACTACCCATCTTATGAGAAACTTCCCCTCAATTTGGGAGACGTACAATATTTGATCATGAGATAACATTCAAATATAGATTCAAATATCATTATTATTGCAAGATAAAACAATATACAGAGTATGTAACAAACGTATTATCGTATACATTAAAGCATTAACATTTGTAATACCATCAGAACCACATGTGCAATTTAGTTTTCGTTCTCAATGTCATTATCAGTAAAGAATGATAAAGAATGTTCTGACATATATGAAACTAATACCTTACTTTTGGAAACTGATGATGCTTAAAGATATAATGTCACAATTTAATCGTAAGGATGGTTGCATGTTGGGTTTGGATATAAAGCCTACCTTTCAAACTTGTCTCACCATTTCATATCCTTAATCTCAAATGAAACTTTTCATTCTATAAGCGTATCGTCATTTATAAATTCTTTATGCCACATTATACATGTAACTTTTAAATGTAAAATTAAATTGATGAGTAAGATAAACTAATCATACGAGCACAAGTGCTTCTTATTCCTATGAGTATGTCACACATTTGCTGTTGTTGCTCATTCCATTTGGATTAGAGAAACCGAATTAACATACAACAAATAAATTCAATTATTTGTTAGTAAGATTTAAATAAGCATTGAAAATTGAGCTCTATTTGAAAATATTTAATAAATCAGATAATTACCAATCTGAAATTAAAATGCTTAAGGTCTGCAATTAAAGAATTTTCTTAACTATTTCTCAAGCAGAGCTTAATAGCCAGCTTGTCCATCGTAACCTTATTAAAGCACATCATCAACAAAATTAGATATAAAATTTAATTTAGATCAATAAAGTTAGAACAAATTCTTAACCTCCATAATTACAGAATAGACATGAAAATATTTGTAATTTCATGAACATGGCCTATGGTAAAATTTGTAACTAAAATACCGCATAATTGATTCTGTAATGAAATCTATAAGAAAAATGAGTTTAGAGATTACTCACTAAATACAGTAATAACAAGAATTAATTATTATTCATATGTAAATAACCAAATAAAATAGACCATCTAATAGAGCTGAATGTGACTTTAATTGATTTAAAACTTGTATATCAAATTATCAATTAAAAGTCATAAATACTCTTTAGATGTGTCATACTATGCTAGTATTATATGGAAGACAAATCCAAATAAAACACATGGGATATAAAATAATATATATTCATATTGGAAGCACATCTATATATATTTAGGTCTAATCTATATGTATAACATAAAACCTGCATAATGTGTCCTCAGCAAACTAATTTCAGACATTATTAGAGCACTTGATAACATTCACCAGGAAAACATTTCTACAACCATATAGAATTAAATTTTATATTCAAGTATAAATTTGAGAAAGTTAGATATATATTTTACTCAATGTCAAAATATTAAAACCGTCAAAGGCTAATAGCATGAACAAATCTGATACATGCTAACTCGATGACTCAAAGAAGAATCAAGTATTAGCTACCATATTGGATTATCGGTATTTTTTAAAATATATATATATAAATGTAAAATAGGGGAAATTTTGTGTTAACTCATTGACATCCAAGGGACAAGAAACTATACAAATAATGATATAAGCAAGTCAAGTATGCAGAAGTCTATTTATAAACATAAGAGAGACCTGTGAAGAATCAGTATAATCATAAAAAAAGGATCTTTATGTAAGTTCTGCATATATATAAAATAAATGCTTACATTTTACTAAGCCTAATTTTACTTTGGATGTGAAATATTTTAATGTGAGGTTTTAATGTCTTTTAATAGTTGTTCCAAATGTATACTAGCATTAGTATGTTCATTGCTTACTAGAACTCCATGACCAACAAAGTTTGATGGCTGCTGAAGCCTGTAGCGTACACCATGATGATTGATTATAGAAAGAAGCAATGCATAGACATCTGCAATTTCCTTTTACTTCTCATCAAAAGGTCATAAGATAATAATCAATTGAGCATTACAGGCTTGAAAATGATGCAACTTCAAGCATGAAACTTGACTCAAATTTTGCAACACGACTTTTATAAACTTATGTTAAAAAAGTAGCTGAGTTCAGCAATCACCAGTTAGCACTTCTTTAACAATTTTTGGTATAGGTTTATCCAAATTGCAAACCAAGCCTTAGGATATGCTCAACTCCATTTCAATTAAAAAAAAATAATGCTTAGAATGAGCAAACATTTATAGGGATTCAGCAGAATTCTTAGTTTATGAAGGCTAAAAATATAAAAGAATCAAGCAATGAAGCAACCACTAAAGTAATAATCAGTTACATATAATTGTTTTCATTCACATAATCAGCTAACTATGCATCCATTCTCCTCAGTACTAATAACTGGGCCTTGAGATCATGTGCATTAGTATGAGATCATATAATCTGGTTGCTTATTTGTGATAACTTGTACCAAATGTTATCAAGCATGGACACTTCATGAATACGAAACAAGTTCCATAAAAAATCTTGCCTCAGAAAAAGACTTTCCCAAAGAAATTGCTCTTTCTTGTCTTTCTTCTTCAAGACATTTAGAAATCCATTTCTTTATGTAATCACTCAGCCTAGTTATTACCAAGTCCTTTGCCCCAGGAATTGTACTTTACAACAATGGTTGGTGTTCTCTATTCTCTATCTCTTGTAAGATGTAATTTGTGCAAGTGTAATCAGCCAGCATTGCCTCATTGTTACACCATACTTCCTAAAATACGTGAAAACAGAGTCGCGATGAGAGTCGGCGACGCATATACGCAAGGAGAATACCCCACGTTATACACGCTAAGCCTAAATTAACCTAAACAAACTATATAATCACCATAATGACATGATAACACTGCAATATAACATATGAATAACCACACATGATAACAGATAAAGTAAGGAATAGAATAAACAATGAGTCATATACATCGGGAATCAAAGGAAAACAACAGGAATAAAAGAAAGTGAGAATACCAGTAATCGAATAAAGAGAACTCAATGCTCCTCAAGATGCCTGTGATCTTCTCCAAATACATGATCAGCAAAATAGCCATAGATCTGAATATGCAAATATAAGGAGTCAGAACTCCTAGTAAATGTGCAAGAATAAAGGGGAAGGTGCATGTGCATATAACATGTGTGAGAAGATAAAGTAAATATACACTGGAATAAGAAATGACATTAAATAATATATAAAACATGAATAAAAAGTAATAAAGTCAGTCAGTATAGAATCAGTTGTCCAATCAGGCGTCAGGTGTCTATCACAATATATATATATATATATATATATATATATATATATATATATATATATATATATATATATATATATATATATATATATATATATATATATGGGGAATCTGTACCTCAGCCTGCAGGTTGAGAGAGTTTTCTCAGCCTGCGGGCGTGGCAACATCACCGCCGCACATCTGTAAAAATTTTGGCGGACAAAATCCTGTAAAATCCCGCCCAATTTAATGCCAGTCACCTCAACATTGTATTTTCCGAAAATACCCTCCCTTACAACTTTTTACCGACCTTGGTAGCAGTCCTTAGAAAAAGACTGCGACCATGGTAGCAGTCCTCAGAAAAAGACTGCGACCTTGGTAGCAGTCCTCAGAAAAAGACTGCGACCTTGGTAGCAGTCCTCAGAAAAGACTGCGACCGTGGTAGCAGTTCTGATAAAAACACTGCGACCTTGGTAGCAGTCCTCAGAAAAAAACTGCGACCTTTGTAGCAGTCCTTAGAAAAGACTGCGACCGTGGTAGCAGTTCTCATAAAAACACTGCGACCTTGGTAGCAGTCCTCAGAAAAAGACTGCGACCTTGGTAGCAGTCCTTAGAAAAGACTGCGACCGTGGTAGCAGTTCTCATAAGTACTGCGACTATATTAAAAATCATTAAATATCAAATCAGATAAAAAAATTAAAGAAGCATTCAAATTAGTTTCATGATTTAATAAAGTAGCATTCACTGTCTTTTACCGAAAAAGTAGCTTTTCATAAGGGGTATTTGGTAATTTAACTTCTTCCTAAAAGCGGGCCGCAAGTCAGTGATGTGACAAATTGAGCCACGTCACCGCAGGCTGAGAGAGTACTCTCAGCCCGCGGGCTGATATACATTTCTCTCTCTCTCTCTCTCTCTCTCTCTCTCTATATATATATATATATATATATATATATATATATATATATATATATATATATATATATATATATATATATATAAAGTGGGTAGAATCAGTCATGCTAGAGTCCAGTGTAAAATCAGGTCATGAGTACAATCAGGTGTCCAATATAATATACATGTATCGGGTGAATACAATCAGTCTCAGTATGTTATGAACAGTTTGTTATTATTTATTATGTCAGCGAACACCAATTGCTACCGCAATAGACGCATCTCATACTACACCTATCACACGCATCAATCGAAGTCCTAAGTTATTGAAACCGATAGGTTGGAGACGTTGTCCATGCTTTAGGTGGGTGTCGTACATACTCGGGACCACGGCCCAGATGCCTGGCGCTAAAGCAGGTCGTACCACCAGGTATTACAGTAACAGTAAAACAGTAACAGTATGGGATATCAGTCATCCTCAGGAACCCTGCAGTAGAACCTTATCTCTGCTGCACAACTTGTATTCTAAGTGCACTCAAAATACAGACACTGTCTCCTCCATCAATTTTTTCAATTCCAGTGTAAGTTATTTTTTACATTATTATTTAGTTCAATTATAACAATCAATATTCATGTTACTTAGAAAATTAGGACGATACAGTGACAGTAACAGTACAGTATATCAGTAAACAATAATCGTATACACGGTGAATAGTAATAAGAATAGTAAACAGTATCAGTAACCATGTATACGATGAAAAATAGGATTGTACATTGTGTTACGGTCTAACAATATTTTCCCAGTAACTTTTAGTAATATGAAATAATACTCACATAACATGTCATGTACTGTCTAGTCAATGTATGATCTCATGTAAAATTGATCAAGACCTCATCCACCTGCACTGGATATAACAATAATAAATCCATCACTCATAATCTTGATACAGTCATCGTGAACATCATAAGTCAAGTCCATGTTAGAATATCTGATACTGTAAACCACCAACCCAGTAAATAGTTAATCAACTCTTTCATCATTACCAATCTATTTTAATCTTCTAGGTCACCAATAACTAAGATCAAACGATAACTGCTGTGAAATTCTGAATATATAATATCACCTGTGTCAATGAAATCACTCCCACCATAACTCTATAACCGAATAACTGAAATAGTCAAGAACCAATCATGAAGTACTGAATATATCCTCGAGATCAACTAAAACAACAAATATCAAGATCATAAATAAATAATGAACATCCTCAAAATCAGACTTATCCAATCATAATCAAGATCATAACTAAGAAGTGTAACATCCTGAATTAACATGATATCTCGATCATCTCTACATCTAGTATCCAACGTCGATAAGATCATCAGTAATCAATCAATATAATCAGGGGTAAAACCGAAAATACTTACAATTATAAATCCAACTACATCAATTCATCAAATACTAATCAAAAACCTCTGAAATGAATACCAAGCTCATGTCAATCAACTCCACAGTATATCACTCCTCTACATAATCAGTATATCCATCTATCTTCTAAGTCACTGATATATCCAAATCCCAACATATAAGAATACATACTCATTTATATCTAACCAATCATCACTATCTAAATCTGATTAAGATCATCATACACTCCCACTTCAATTAAGCTCAATCATAAGATCTAGAAATTCAAGTAACTAATCAATTAGGTATATACATGCACCAGGTCAGGTCAACCCAATCTATGCTTACTCCTCAACCCAAGATCAAGTCTACCACAATCGAGTCTACTGGTCAAATCCAATGTAAAAAAAAATATAACCATCGGTCAACTCCAACTCTAACTAAGTCAATACCAATTCAAGTATCGATAAATCAATCTATCGATGAAGCAACATCCTCAAGATCTAAATGAGTTCCGATCAAAATAATCACCATACAATAGTCGATAATCACTTCACATATAATATTTCATCTATTCTCAAATATAAACTAGACCAGTCAATCCATAAATCGAAACAAGTAATAGTCTATGATATACCACAACTAGTCCTGAATCAATAGTGGCAACCATCTATCACATGAAATGATGCTGATAAACGTTCAGATAAACTGTATAATTAAAGGGAACGCTCACTGATGTCTCATGAAGTGATACAGGTAATCATACTGGTAAAATATGTCAGATTGTCACATGAAATGATACAAACAATATATATGCTACTGACAACGATAAATAAGAAAGTGACATAGAAACAAACACTCATATAAAATGACGTGATTTTGTATCTGAATTGCCATTAGGTCTTCACCATAGAACTGGTACGGATCTTCAGATCATCCCATGAGTCGGTCTTCGAATCGCCAGTGTATCGGGTGCATAACGGACACAAACCCGAATCTCTTGTTACCGAGTTAAGATCGCACGAACGAGTCTGAAATGCTGCAACACGCAATCGAACACATGAACTCACACGAACATACACCCGTATACATACACACACCACATACATAAATGTACACACATGTATACACACACATGTACACCCATACATACATATATACGACTACACCCCCCCACACACACCCACACACACTTATTCACAGGACACACATACACTCTATTTCACACACCCAAGTATTTTTTATCACACACCCACACATACACACCGTAAAACACACACACACACAAAACACTATAGATACATTCACAAATGAACACACCTATACACACAAACACACACACTTTCACAATTATACACACTACTAATAATTAAAGAGATGGAGAGAAACCGCTCACGCAGGGAGGGGAGAGCTGCGGCCGTGGTGATGAAGGCGGAGGTCGCGGGTGAATTCGCGGCCTCGACGACGGAGATCAGAGGGCGCGGAGGGGGTCAACGGCTCGCCAAAGTTCTGGTGAAGGGGATCGGGCTGCCGGAGGGCCTCACGGAGCTCGCCGGAGAGGGGCGTCTCATGGTGGAAGAGGAGGCACGGGCTAGTGCATGGAGGGAGGAGTGGACATCCATGGTGATGATGGCTCTGCTGCGCTCACGCATGGGGTGGGAATGCTCGGGTGTGTAGCGCAGGCAGAGCGGCTCGAGGTTGCCAGTGATAGTGCGGGAGTAGGGGTGCAGCCATGGGGGAGTTGTTGCGCGCTGCAGTGGTTCACGGTGGAGCCAAGGAAGTGCTGCAGGGTAGATGGTTGGAGATGTCAAGTTGTACTGTTCCATGGGGGAGGGAGATGGCTGTGGAGAAGGCCAGGGGCGCAGGGAGGTTTGGGACTCGGAGATGGGCTGTGATCGGTTGTCACGGCTAATGGTCTGGGTAGCCACAACCTGGATGGGAAGGGCGACTGATGTTGGTGTGGCGTGGATCTGCAAGTGACTCCGGGCTAAGGGTTAGATAGTACGCGGCTGATGGTGGAGGAGCTTTGTTGGTTCTTTGGCAAGGGAGGAGGCATGCATGGTGGCAAGGCCTGGAAGCAAACAACATGGAGATGGTGACGCTGCTGCGGAGTTGAGGCAGAGATGAGAAGAGAGAAGGATGCTTGGTGATGGTGGTGGCGGCTGGTGCTTGGCTGTGGAGTTTGGGTTTGGCAGCAACACAGAGGAAGGAGGATTCAACTATGATGGGGAGGTCGTGGGATCTTGGCGGAGGCGGCAAACCACGAGGCAAAGAGGAGGGCTATGGAGAGATGACCAACGACCATAGGGAGATGAAGATGGGAAGAAGAAGAGAGGAACACGGGTATATGCTTGCGGCTGTGGAGTTGGAGGAGAATTAGGTTTTAGGATTAGGTTTAGGGTTTGGAATTAATGGTAGGATTTGGACGAGATCATATAAGATAGCATATTGGATTGTGTTGGTCCAAAGGCCTTCCACCCTAGTTTTGATGATGATTAACTCATGTAGTTATGTTTACTAATAATCTTGAGTTGTTTAAGTTTCAGATCATTAACCAAGATATTAGTTGGTGATTAGCTTCAACAAGGAGTTTAGAAGCTTTTCATAGTGTTTCCAGGGCCAAAGCATCAAGATTACACATTGCCTAGCCCATGGATGGAGTTTTGGAGCAAGTCAACTTGAAGATGAAGATCATCAAGAAGACTTAGGTATCCATAGTTTAGATAGTGTGTTTTAAATCCATATTTGTAAAGTTTAGTATAGTTGATATGCTCAAGTGCACAACACACACAAGTTTTATGTTTTGGATTTGGTTTTCATGAATAGTAGATCGAAACAAGTTTACTTTATTTCTATGTATATTAGATATGTTCTAAATATACATACATGCTTTAAACTTACTAGACAAACTTATTTGACTATCCTATTCATGTATTGAAAAATCAAGTTTGATAAAAATTACAAATTTTGTTTTTGCAAGACTCGAAAATGAATTGATATGATTGATATATGTCTTGAAATTTTTATCACAAGTTTGTGTTTCAATACAAAATGTTAAAACAAGTTTTGTAGATTTTTAGAAGACTTAAAAGATTTTTTAAAATATTTTTATACTGGTTTTCTGACCCAGTTTCTGTTCCAGGCTTCAATCAGTCGACTAGTCAAACTGACATAGTCGACTAGGCTGAAGTCGGTCGACCGACATGCACAAATCTGTGCACGTTTGGAGACACTGGGACGGTCGACCGGGACGGTCGACCGGGACGGTCGACCGATCTGAGAGCAGAGCTCTCTGTTTGTTTGGGTCGACCGGGCCGGTCGACCGTGGTTGCCCAGCCTAACGGCTAGTTTTATATTGGGGCTATATATACCCCATCTCTTCATAGTTTTTGAAGAAGTTTTCAAGAGCAAAAATTCCAGACCTTCTTAAATGTTTTTAAAGAGTTTTTAAAAGTATTTGGGGCTTTAATCATTCAATCTTTATTGTTTTAGGTTTTTGGAAAAATCAAAGAAAAGAGGATTTTGGGAGATTTGTCTTGGTTTTCATTCTATATCTTTTGCAAGAATTTTCCCAAGTGTTTTTCTTTGTTGCTTGTTTTCCAAACACCTAATTTTTCACACTTGAGCTATATTCTATCCTAATCTATTTAGGATCTTGTTTTGTAGAAAAAGAAAAAGGAAAGAGGTTTGTGGTTGAAAGAGACCACTTATTGTAAACCCTTGATTTCTTGGTTGCTCCCTCTTTGGTAGAGGTTGAGGTTGTGTAATTGGGTTGTTGGTTGCTCCCTCTAGAGAGAGGTGGAGTTTGGTTGTAAACCCTCTTCGGTAGAGGTGTTGGTTGTTGTGGTTGTATTGGCTACGGGCCTACCCCTCGGTTGTGAGGTGGTTGTTGTTGGCCCAAGGTTACAATCAACCCATGTTTAGTGTATTTTGATGATTACAAAACATATTAGTTATTTGTACTAATATTATTTGTTGTTTAAGTGTGTTTCAGGTTTATTATCATACTAGAAGTACTCTCACTCATATACAAGCTATTGGACTCAAGACAAGTCAAATTGGGCTCAAATTGCAATATTGAAGATCAAGAGAAGATAGCTCAAGTTGAAGTCTTGAAGACCTGTGTAGTTTGTAAGTTTAGTTTTGTAAAGATAGAATATGTGAAATTTGGCTCTAGGATTTGCACACACATTTGTTTTGTATGTTTCTATGTTTTCAAAATATTTATTTCTAGGTTTATGCCTTAGTTTATACATACATGTACCCAAAGCCTTATATCTTCAAAACTTGTTTAAATACATGTATATAAACTATTTTCAGCATAACACTTAGCTTAAGATTTTTAAAGGAATTTTTACAAATTTTTCTAACTCAAAAAAATCTGCCCAGAAAACTGTTTTCCAGGCAGACCGGTCGACCGACCCTAAATATCAGTCGACCGGCTGCTGTGGCCAGACATGCACGAGGCTGTGCATGTCTGCCGGTCGACCGACCCTAAATATCGGTCGACTGATTTTTGTGGTCTGCTCTCTGTATCTTTCGGTCGACTGGGTCGGTCGACCGATAGAAGGAAACTGGGTTTCCTTCTGTGAGATCGGTCGACTGGCAGTCGACCGGAGCCTCAACGGCTCTTTTGCCAGCAGAGACCCGGTCGACCGGCAGTCGACCGGTAAGCCTGCAACAAGCCCAACGGCTCTTTCCTCTTTGGGCATTTCTGAAAAACTGTTTTTGGGTTTCTCTTTAACAGAGTTTTTAGGAGTTGTTGGGGTGCTTTTGCAGAAGATTTTAGCAGGAAAAATCAGGGTTTTAACCTATTCTCTCCCTATAAATAGTGGGGAATAGGCCTTAGTTATTTACCAAGAAAAATACAAGTTTTCATTGTTTTTCAAGAGAAAGAGAAAAATAGTTTAAAGCTTTCATTTCCATTCTTTTAAGTTTGTTTTTCAGTTGTTGTTTGATCTCTAATATCACTCTACAACTGAAGCTTTTCTCACCACACTTCATAGAGCCAAAATCTCATATTCTTTCTATAAGTGAAGTTGTAAAAGAGTGAGAGTGTTTGTAAAAGAAGTGTTTTGTAAAAGAGAAAGAGTGTTGTGGTCTAGTTGAGATCACAAAGTTGTAACCTTTGTTCTTGTGGAGACAAGCTCTTCGGTGGAGCTTCGTTGTAAGGTGTAAAGCTACGGGCTTGAGGTCTTTGGAGGCCTAACTTGTACGGGATCCTAAGGGGATAGTGGAAACCCTTCACGGAGGTGAAGGCGGGGACTAGAGCTACGGGCTCGAACCTCGAAACAAATCACTTTGTTTGCGATTGGCTTGGCGTTCCTCTTGCTTAATTTCTTGCTTCAATTACTTCCAATTATTGCTTGTGAACTAACCTTTACTTGTGCTATCCTTACTTGTTTATTTTACTTGCTTTCAATATTTCTTGATACAATACTTGTGTGCATTTCATCATCGCATTTCATACTTGGAATTGTTCGATCACACCTCAATACAACACGGTTGCATTGCGCACCTCTAACCCATTTAAGGGGAATTGGGAGGAAGGAGTTCAGAACCTCGCAAGGGGTATTCGGCTCTTAGTCGTGTTTTGAGAGATCGTTGCATCACTCACTTAAGTAAAATTTAAAAAGAGCATTAGATTAGCAATTACACCTATTCACCCCCCCTCTAGGTGTATTTCAGTTGTTTGAGAGAGGAGTTCGGTACTCCCTTGTTGTAAAAATCCTTCTCGGTGAAGGTTCCCTCGGTGGGAGTCCTCGGTGGACGTTATAGTGGATTGGAAATCCTACACGGTGGTGTAGGCGGGGATGTAGAGCAAGGGTGCTCGAACCTCGAAACATATCTTGTCTTAGCGTTTGATCCACTTGTCTCTCAACTCTCTCTCTCTCTTTACATTTGTGCAAAGCATCATACTTCATTCATATCATACATATCTATTTGATTGTGTTGTGCCTTGCATAATTCACTTTGTTATATCTTGTATATGCTTGGTTGTTTGTGTGTGCCTCACTTGTACTTAATCAACAAGAGCTTCACATAGCACCTCAACCCATTCAAGGGGAATCAAGAGGAGTTAGTCCAGAGCCCTTCACGGGAAAATCGGCTACACTTGTTGATTGTACTAAGTGTGTTTGCAAGATTTGCATTAGCTTCCGCATTTAGCGCACTTAGTTTTGCATTTAGTTTTAGATTAGCACTAACACCTATTCACCCCCCTCTAGGTGTTCTTTCAATTGGTATCAGAGCTAGTGCTCCTGATACTTAGGCTTAACATCCTAGGAGTGAGATCCATTTGCTTGCTAATCTATTGTTTGCATTTGCTTGCTTTGCACACATATAGTTTACCATGGCCTTCATGACCCCACCTATGTTTGACCCTTCCAACATTCATGTTTGGAAGATTAGGATGACCGTTTATTTACAAACCCTAGGTCATAAAGTTTATCTTGCCATTACCAAGGAATCCTTCCTTAGTGATAGCAATCATATAGGGGCCAATGCACAAGCCCTAGAGGCCATTAGAAGCACATTACCTAAAGATTATCTTGTGTGTGTTTCTAACATTGATTCCGCCTTTGCAGTGTGGAACAAATTGACAACAACAACCACCACCTCCGAGCTTCAAGTGCCAAACCAACTGGAGGAATATAGTGGAGAATCCGATTCACAATGCTTCATGGTCCAAGGGAATGACTCCCTTGAGGTACACTCGGAAACTCCATTAGATAGTGATGATGATGCTAGTTCTTCAAATGATCATATTGATGCACATGCTTTGAATGAAGAACTTTCTATTGTGTGTGAAAAATTAATAGAAAAATATAAGATTTTGAAAAAGAAAGTCTAGGACTTGAAAATGAAAATAAAAGTTTGCATTTTAGACTTAACAATGTTTTGCAAGAGAAGGTTGAGGTCTATAATGAAAAGGATTCATTGAGATCTCAATTGGAACTTGCACTAAAAGAAAATGAATTTTTAAAATCTAAAAATAATTGCCATGTTATTTTGAAGAAAAATGAAAACTTGTCTTCAAAAATTGATTTTGTTTTAAAGGAGAATGTTGCTTTGAAAAATAAGATAATTTCTATTTCAAATGATTTGAATGTTTGTTTAAAGAAAAATGAAGTTTTGAAAAATAAGATTGATGAACATGTTTGCCATACTAGGGTAGTTTCACCTAGATCACCCCTTATATGCTCCACTTCTTCTATGATTAAAAATGATATAAACATGTTGAAGAAGAAAATGGATTGTTTGGGCTCCACTATGAGCCAATGTGCTAAGAACCATACACGCTTGGAAACCTTGGTTCGTAAGAAACAAGTTTCAACTTTTATGCATGCACACCCTCCACGGCATACACATGCTCAATACGGACACCATCAACACATGTATGCTCATATGTACACATATACACATTGTGGCCGAAAAGGCCATCTTGCTAAATTTTGCTATGATCGTTTACATGTTGAGAATTTAGTAAAGAAATTTGTTTGGGTTAGAGAAGGTACTAACCCCCATGGACCCAAAAAGATATGGGTACCAAAGACCACCCCTCCTTTGTTTAATATAGGTGTGGGCTCTCACATGACGTGAGAGTGATGACACCTTGGAGTGGATGCGTTCCGTGCTTAAAGAGAATCAATTGGATGCATCACTTTCAAGGGAAGTTTTGGTGGAGAGGACCACCATGTTTTGGAGAACTAGAGCGGTGCCCTCATTGGTTTTGGTATCGAATCTCTAACTCCTTATGTTTACATGCTTTCCATGTTTATCTTTCATAGCATGATTTGATGTTTAGTGATCATCATGAATATGCCATGTTAATTAGATTAGTGTTATACTTATTAGTTGGTTGAAACATCCATGTTTTATATGGACTTATATTTTTGTGTTTTCACCTTGGTTAAACTAATTTGTATGACCTAGATCTAATGCACATGCATGTACATATTGATCATATATGATTTGTATTTCATATCTTTGATGTTTATAGCATGTTTCATTATTTGGTGATTATTATGATAATGCCATGTTCATTAGATCCTTGACATGCATATATAGCATTTTGAGACACCCATGTTTATATGGACCCATACTTTGTGTTCTCACCGTTTGTTTAAGCTATAATGTACATCATGAATCTAATACATGTGAATTTACATAGTAATCATGTTTTAATTTTATCATGATGATTTCTATATTGTGTTTTGATGCTTCATGTTAAGATTACTTGTTTAGATGTTAGTTTTCATTAATACTAGGATTTATACTTGTACATATAGTGGGCCACAAATAAATCTATATATGTTTGGGCTTGATTGCTTATTTGAACCCATTAGATGTGCTAGTATAGTCTAGTTTTGATGATTCATACATTTCAAACTTGTATTCCATTTTTGATTTGTTTTATGTGTATAAGTTTTCAATTCATGTATATGTGTATTTTACCAAACTTTAAGATATACATGTATACCCCTTGAGTCATTTGCCTTTCATGCAAATCTATATATATGGACTCAATTGTGTTTAGGGATATGTATGTATACTTATTGTGTTGACAATTCATACATATACCTTGAAATGAAATTTGTTTTGATGAAGATTTAGTTTTTCTTGTCTTTTGTGTTAATTGTTTAACTTCATGTATATGTCTATCTTGTCCAAACTATTAGATATACATGATTATCCTAGAGCCACGTGCCTTAATGCATTTATTTTGTGCTCGTTGAGTTTTGGATATGTATGTATACTTTAATTTGTACTTGACATACATATGCCATGAAGATTAAATAAGTTTTAATAATTTTCATGTTTTCGTGTTTTAAAGAATATTGAGCTTAATTGCCAATCTTTCATGATTATGATCTTCACATTGTACTTGTACACTCACATTTATTGTTTACTCATGCGTTTGTTTTCATGAGTCATATTAATGCCTAATTGAATTAGAGTGTTGATTATCATGTGGATTTCATGTTTTATGAAAATTATTTTTAGTTTATTCCTTGCTGGAAGGATTTCGCACTAGTTAACAAGTTTTTCATTTTGACTAGTTCGTATTCTTCAATTTGGTAGTGATTTTCAAATAAAACTATATTTTTAAATCTATTTTTGAAAACCCCTACCTTCCACGGGAGGATGGATGGGAGTCCATGCCTTGTATGTTTATATTGAAAATCATTTTAAACTTGTGCATGAGATGGGAGGATTAGTTATATGAGTTATACCATGCCTTTATTATGTCAATTGGTATCATTGAACTCTTTCAATTGGTATCAATTGATTCTTTTGTATACTCATATGTGTTTGTGTATGTATATTTTCAAATTGGTATCATCTATTGGTGATTGGTACTCATTCTATTTCATACACATGTACTTGTTTTATTTGTGCTTAAGATACAAATTTTTCACACAAATCTTGTTTATGCTAGAGCTTGAGCTTCAACTTTATTTCAATTGATTTAGTTTTCAATTGGTATCTTATTTCAAGCCTAAGCATAATTTTTGTTGGTATTTCATAAAGGGGGAGAAAATTCGTTTTTCATATTTCAATTGGTACTTGTATTTCCACTCCCTTACTTTATGATAAAAAAATAGTCATTTCAATTGTTTATTTGGCTTATAAAAAAAAATTTCTATGCTTTGTATCAAAATGTCTTATGTTTTAAATTGGTATCTAAAAATTTTGTTTAAAGAAAAATATTCAAAAGTTTTGATTTGTATTGATTATATGCAAGGAGAGCTTAACATCTCTTCAACATATAGATTCATGATGAGTGTATCTTGTATTGAAGAGCTTAACATCTCTTCTTTATGTGGTACACGTGTGTATGGGGAGCTTCACATCTCCTCTTATGCATTACATAATGTGTGTTATGTGATTTAGGGCTTAACATCCCTCTTTTCATGTAATGCATATGTGTAGGGAAGCTAACTTAGCGTCTTCCTCTTCATGAATGTATATAACATATAACATTTATTGACCTTTGTTACTTTTCTATTGGTATCAAGATGCTTCATTGACATATGTTTCTATTGATATCATGTTGATTATAGTCACCCCTTATTGACTTTGTTTTTTGTTTTAGACAAAAAGGGGGAGAACATTGTTTTATTGTTTTGATTGACAAAAAAAAGGGGAAGAAAGATTTTTACCCCTCATTTTATTGTTTTTGATTGTTTACCCCTTTATTGATGATTGACAAAAAGGGGGAGAATAATTCATGTTTATATATGCATATTTATGTTTTTGCATATATTAAGTTTTATTGGTATCTAGAGCATCTAGTGTTTTTTGTTAATGCTTTATTAATTTAATTGGTAACTAGAGCTTCTAGAATATGTTTATATGCATGTTGATGTATACATATTTATGAGCTTCATTGTCATATATTTTTTTATTTGTTTATGCATGAGTTAAGGGGGAGCTTCTTTGAAGCTTAACTTTAATCCATGCATATATAACTCCATGAGTTTTGTCATCATCAAAAAGGGGGAGATTGTTGGCCCAAAGGCCTTCCACCCTAGTTTTGATGATGATTAACTCATGTAGTTATGTTTACTAATAATCTTGAGTTGTTTAAGTTTCAGATCATTAACCAAGATATTAGTTGGTGATTAGCTTCAACAAGGAGTTTAGAAGCTTTTCATAGTGTTTCCAGGGCCAAAGCATCAAGATCACACATTGCCTAACCCATGGATGGAGTTTTGGAGCAAGTCAACTTGAAGATGAAGATCATCAAGAAGACTTAGGTATCCATAGTTTAGATAGTGTGTTTTAGATCCATATTTGTAAAGTTTAGTATAGTTGATATGCTCAAGTGCACAACACACACAAGTTTTATGTTTTGGATTTGGTTTTCATGAATAGTAGATCAAAACAAGTTTACTTTATTTCTATGTATATTAGATATGTTCTAAATATACATACATACTTTAAACTTGCTAGACAAACTTATTTTGACTATCCTATTCATGTATTGAAAAATCAAGTTTGATAAAAATACAAATTTTGTTTTTGCAAGACTCGAAAATGAATTGATATGATTGATATATGTCTTGAAATTTTTATCACAAGTTTGTATTTCAATACAAAATGTTAAAACAAGTTTTGTGGATTTTTAGAAGACTTAAAAGATTTTTCAAAATATTTTTAAACTGGTTTTCCGACCCAGTTTCTGTTCCAGGCTTCAATCAGTCGACTAGTCAAACTGACATAGTCGACTAGGCTGAAGTCGGTCGACCGGGTCGGTCGACCGACGTGCACAAATCTGTGCACGTTTGGAGACACTGGGACGGTCGACCGGGACGGTCGACCGGTCTGAGAGCAGAGCTCTCTGTTTGTTTGGGTCGACCGGGCCGGTCGACCGTGGTTGCCCAACGGTCACATTTCTGACCGTTGGCGGTCGACCGGACCGGTCGACCGCTGCCTGTCAGGGCTGCCAGCTCAGCCTAACGGCTAGTTTTGTATTGGGGCTATATATACCCCATCTCTTCATAGTTTTTGAAGAAGTTTTCAAGAGCAAAAATTCCAGACCTTCTTAAGTGTTTTTAAAGAGTTTTCAAAAGTATTTGGGGCTTTAATCTTTCAATCTTTATTGTTTTAGGTTTTTGGAAAAATCAAAGAAAAGAAGATTTTGGGAGATTTGTCTTGGTTTTCATTCTATATCTTTTGCAAGAATTTTCCCAAGTGTTTTTCTTTGTTGCTTGTTTTCCAAACACCTAGTTTTTCACACTTGAGCTATCTTCTATCCTAATCTATTTAGGATCTTGTTTTGTGGAAAAAGAAAAAGGAAAGAGGTTTGTAGCTGAAAGAGACCACTTATTGTAAACCCTTGATTTCTTCGTTGCTCCCTCTTTGGTAGAGGTTGAGGTTGTGTAATTGGGTTGTTGGTTTGCTCCCTCTAGAGAGAGGTGGAGTTTGGTTGTAAACCCTCTTCGGTAGAGGTGTTGGTTGTTGTGGTTGTATTGGCTACGGGCCTACCCCTCGGTTGTGAGGTGGTTGTTTGAGAGAGGAGTTCGGTACTCCCTTGTTGTAAAAATCCTTCTCGGTGAAGGTTCCCTCGGTGGGAGTCCTCGGTGGACGTTATAGTGGATTGAAAATCCTACACGGTGGTGTAGGCGGGGATGTAGAGCAAGGGTGCTCGAACCTCGAAACATATCTTGTCTTAGCGTTTGATCCACTTGTCTCTCAACTCTCTCTCTCTTTACATTTGTGCAAAGCATCATACTTCATTCATATCATACATATCTATTTGATTGTGTTGTGCCTTGCATAATTCACTTTGCTATATCTTGTATATGCTTGGTTGTTTGTGTGTGCCTCACTTGTACTTAATCAACAAGAGCTTCACATAGCACCTCAACCCATTCAAGGAGAATCAAGAGGAGTTAGTCCAGAGCCCTTCACGGGGAATTCGGCTACACTTGTTGATTGTACTAAGTGTGTTTACAAGATTTGCATTAGCTTCCGCATTTAGCGCACTTAGTTTTGCATTTAGTTTTAGATTAGCACTAACACCTATTCACCCCCCTCTAGGTGTTCTTTCAGATTGTGGGTATAAGCTTATTGGGTTTGGGTTAGGAGGCTAAATGGGTATAAGATAATGGGTTATGCTAAAGGATATGGGTAATGGGTTAATGGGTTGGAATCAAGAGAAGGAAGATACTACTACTAATAATAAAAATACAAGCCATAATAATAGTAGTAATTACTATAATAATATCATCAATTATTAATAACTAATACTACTACTACTAATAACAAATAATTATAATAGCAATAATAAATAATAGTAATAATAATGATAGTTAACCAAATAATAATAATAACATTAACAAAATAATAATATCAATACTAATAATAATATCAACAAATAATAGTAATCATACTTACTAATAATATTAATACTAATAATAATAAAGAATAATAATAAAGAATGATCTTAATGAAATAATAATACTAACACCTCTTCTAATAATAACAATTAATAATAATAATAGTAACAAAAATAACAGTAATTAAAAATGTTGATAGGAAATAATGGTAATAATATATAAATCCAAATTAGCATTTAATAGTTCAACATAATTTGTGTATTTGATAATAATAATAATAATAATATATATTGTAAATCCATTTAATTCATAATAATAAATAGAATAATAAGTAAAGAAAAAACTAAATACTTATAAAAAATAAAAAATACAATATTTTAAACTAGGGATATTACACTCATGCCTTGTTGAATTAAAAAAAGTACACATTTGGTGCTGCCAGGCGTCACACTTATCATAATGAACCCATGGTCCAATTCATAGAAACGAAAATAAATAAACAAAGGAACAAATATTAAAGATCTTCAACACAAATCATGAAAAGAAAATCATTAGGAAAAATTATCAGTAAAAGCCTAACCCGTTCATCTAGCTCCTCATTTTCAACATAATTTTTTATCTTCCTCAGATTTGCTTTTAAAATAGATTTACCACCGAGATTAACATTCTCGCAAGTGTTATTAAAATATTCATGACAGACAAAGGTCTACTGATCACTCTCATCTGCAACACTCATGGAATAACAAATTTCCTTGGGGTTGAAGTTGAACAATTCTTTTGAAACAATTTCATAACGACGACCTAGATGGCCAGGCAGGATCACACTCAAGTTTCACCAATTAAGTTTTAAAAAGCTATGTAGCTACAGTACCCAAATTCCTGTGAAGACTGTGCCCAAATAACCCTACAAGTAATATGTACATAAAAGAAAATATAGGATTGCATGCATGGTCTCATAAATTATCATTTTCCAATTTACCAAAAGATATATTGTAAGCTTTACTATTTTATCAAATAGTTTCGCTCTTGTGATGAATTCAAGAATGATGTATATTTTGTCTTGTTGGACAAAACGAATTCAAATTAGCGGTGCAAAGACCATGTGCCTTTTAGATTGTGGGATATTTTGCATCCCAAAATTAAAATAACAAATAATTTAATAAAATAATTATAGGAACAATGTTACCGGTCTCGGAGAAGGCGATTGATCACTACGCTAAAAGTGATATCGCCGATCTCGTGCGGTCAGTCAAGGCAGATGTCCTCCTTAGCGATACTACCTCTCTCTGTCGGTATCCCTTGCGTGCACGACCACAAAGGGGGAGGTGCCCTCGAATTGTAAGCAATGCCCAAATTAAATTTTTAAAAAAAAAATTATAAGAGAAAGAGGAATTCTTTTTTCATTTAATTCTCTTACTTCTATTTTCATGATGTTGGTACATACGTATAAAGTGAATCTTAGCTCCTAACTCTTAAAAACTAATCCCACTAATTATGATGACTTACCCCACTATCTAACCCCATTAGTGGAGTGGTTGTTAGAGATAAAGTCAAGTTAATTATCTATGAATTTTAATCTTTTTTAAATTTTAAATAAAATTTTCAACAGTTCTTCAATTAGGCAGTCGTTGTATATAGTGATGAGTATTCCCGTCTGTCACTCATTTACCCTGGTGATCTCAAGGACGGCGACATTTTTCAAATTTTATTTAATTTTATTTTTATTTAATTTAAAATTTTCTTTAATAATTTTTGTATATCTTTTTTTATATTTGCATTTTCTCAACAGATCAGAATATACGCGTGCAGTGCACGCACATGAGACCTAGTCTCCGTCGGTCCCTGCTATATATAGATCAGACGCGAGGGCGACCTTTGTTTCTCTCTCCTTTCCCGTCAGCTCCGCCTCCATCGACATTGCTAGGGTTTCGAGCTCGAATACGAAGGTAACAGTATCTTCTATCAGGTGAGGATTGAAATCTGCGCTTATTATTCTCCTTTTAGATCCGGTGGATCTCCCTTCGGTTTAAACCCTAGAAATTCTTCTTCGATCGATGGTTCTAGGGTTTCGTTCGATCTGTTGAAAAAAGAGGGTTGAAGTCTATACGTAGCCACTATTTTCAGTTTTGGTAACTTCTTTTATTGTTTCAAACCCTAGTATTTTGTCACATAATCTGACTTAATCTTAGATCAAGTGTTTCGTTTGGTTTAGATTTTTCTTGAAATTCTAGATTTATTGTTGATCCAAACTCAGGCCTTTTTTGTGAACATCTTATTTACTTTAATTTGATTTAGTCAAAACTGCTTGATTTGTTTGTACCAGATCTGAACGATCAGTCATTATCAAAGTAGCCTCAGTGAGGTTTTGATTCGTATAAAATTATGAAGAAAAAGTGCTTATTTTGCACCAGAGAACTAGAATTTGTGGTTGTTTGCTCCTAGGAGACAGTGGTGAGAAAATAGGAAGTGAGTTTGGCAGCTAACGTAAAGCTTCCTGTTATGTCTTTTTACTTTAGTTGAAGAAATAAAATTACCGAGTTTGGTAAACAGCAGAAATATTCCCCATTGGTTGGGAATTTACAATGATAATTTTTCTTAACCTTGTCCAAAGTTGGGATGCTTCACGAAAAAGAACTTAGCATGTGCATGAATGTTTCATTCTACCGAAGTCTGTTTATATTTTTGCACCATTTTGAAATTTTAGGTTTGTTGCTGGCAATGTCTCGTGTTTATGTTGGCAATTTGGATCCCCGTGTCTCTGAGCAGGAGCTTGAGGATGAGTTTCGAACATATGGAGTTATAAGAAGGTATATGTTTACCCAGACGTCTTACCAATTTTGTGCCCAGACGTCTTACCAATTTTGCTAACCTGGAAGTTCTTTTAAGTTGCACTTCGACTGTAATAGCATCAGTTTAACTTTTGTGATGTAGCATTTAGTGGATAATGATTCTAGTGTCATTGACAAAGAATTTCTATATGTGCTTGATGATTATTTGTTGATTGCTCTTTTTTATCATATTTTTCTGGAGTATGAGCTTTGAATAGTTAACTGAGCAATGAATAATATATCAAAATACCTCTCTCCCTCTAAACTCGTTCATTTGATCTTGGCTATGGTATAAAATTGGAAGGGCATGTAGTATACTGGCAATGTGGAGCAAGTTGAAATAAGTTAAATAGGACGTGCGAACAAAGTTGATGTGGATGCAAATTGTGAGAAAAGTTATGTAAAACCTTGTAGCTGCACTAGAGGTAGTTCTTTGTCAAAGTCACAAGGGTGTTAAGAGTCTCTCTTGAAGATCCCTAAGTAGGTTTGATTATGAATGGTGTCATCGAAGTGAAATGAACTTCTTGCTGAAATGCTGGTTTTCCTTCTATATAGCTATAAAAATGGCGATCATGGTGTGGTACCAGTCATGTGAGTAGAACTAGAGGAAATAATAACAGATCAAAACTTGTAGTTTGTGTATAATATGATGCATCAAATGAAGTTTTCCAGTTGTTTGTCTCTAGGTATCTTATGCAACCAAGTGAGGTCAATCCATACATGCATCTTATACTTATTGCGATTGAACCATGATTTTCTTTTTTTAAACCATTGAGAAGTTTTCTACATATTGTGTATATGAAACTGCATGGTTTTATTTTTTTTAATTGTTGAACAGTTTTTTGCATATCTTGTATATGAAACTTAATTACATCTGTTAAAATTTGAAAAATTTGACATGACCTGATCATATATGCGCAGGCACATACTGGGGTTGTAACCGTATATCTTCTGCCTAATGATATTATCTGCTATCCTCTGCAGTATTTGGGTTGCGAGAAAGCCACCGGGTTACGCTTTTATCGACTTTGATGACCGTAGAGATGCTCAAGATGCAATTCGTGACTTGGATGGTACGTAGATAAGCTATTGTGTGTGATTCTAGTGGATTATAAAACCATGAATTTCTATTTTATTCCCCATCATGCTGATTTATTTTTTAAAGATCACTCATTTATTTTTTATTTCATATAATTATTTAGTCATCTATGGTTCATTTCTTCTCTGATGTCTTTGTTCTTGCAAAAGATTTTCTGAAAGAAAATTGACTTGTTTGGCTCTGCTTATTCTTATCTATGTTGATTCATACATGACTTGATTTTCTAACGTTTGATAATGGATGTTGAGAATGAAGGAAGCTAGACATATTAATCTCGTCTTGGATAAAATATTTAGGATAAAAGTTGTATGAATGATGTGAATACATTTGAGCTTTTCTATTTGCATGGGTTATTATAATATGTCTAGTTGTAATATGGGGATAGTGTACATTATAGTGCAAATTGCATCCTTTTCTTGTTAATAGTGCATTTTATATGCATACCTGTTCTGTTTTTTGCATGTCCTATATTAGCTATTAGAACTTGATAACTACTTTGTTTTCACGTCTGGGCTTTAACAAAAAAAAAATGTAGTCAAGCCATATGCACAATGCTCAGAGAAGTATGAACTGCTATATGAAGGGAGATGAGCAGATTAGGTGGGTGGGTTTGTGGGGGTCTTGGATGGGAATGAGGAAAGGATCAGATGCTTTATATAAAGTTCTAGAAGTACCTGCATGTGTCCTCACACAAAGAACTTGAGTATCTCTTTTTGTGTCTTTCATTGCTGTGGTGTGGTGTTTTGGGTTTGGAAAACTATTCCTTGCATGCACACACTTCTGAGGAATATTTCTTGTATTATGAATATGAAGTGGGGATGTATTATGAAGTGTTGCCAACTAAAGTTTATTCTTACATGTTACAATCTGAGAATTGATGTGGCATATGACTAAGTTGCAAAATATTTTGTTTGCTTTTGTTAAAGGTAAACATAAGTGGAGGGTTGAGCTTTCCCATAACTCTAGAGGCGGCGGCGGCGGCGGCGGTCGTGGTGGCGGTCGTGGTGGTCGTGATCGTGATCGTGGTGGAGGTGGTTCTGACTTGAAATGTTATGAGTGTGGTGAGCCTGGTCATTTTGCTCGTGAATGCCGGCTGCGAATTGGTTCTGGAGGACTTGGCAGTGGCAGTGGCCGTCGCCGTAGTCGAACTCCTCCCAGATATCGCAGGAGTCCAAGCTATGGGCGAAGGTAACTATTGTATCTGACATTTGCTGGAATGATTCAAATTTTTATTCTCTTGTGAATACATAATTCATTAACTTGGAATTTTCATGGGACTACATTTTGGAGAAACAGAAACGACTTATCTGTCACAATTTTTTTATATTAATTAATAATTTGATAATACATTGAGATAGGAGCTCTGGGTTATTACTTATCACTTAAAAACCAGGGGTGGCAACAGAAACAAGCAAATCCTGGTGCGCGCTCTTAGGTGGCCCGAAGTTGGTCACTTTTTCTTAAAGGAAAAAAAGTTGGTTAAGATTCAAAATGGTCATAGAAGATTGTCTAAACTACAAGCTAACCTCTTTCAATGTACTTTATTTTAAGTACTTTGGCTGGTGACTACATCAGTCCCAAAACTGAGGCAATACCTTCAACGTACGATATGTTCTCTGAATGATTGAATATATAGAGTTACACCCATAGCTTTCTTTTAACTGACCATTTAAAGTGATATAATCTTTTTTACCTGTGTATTTAATTGTTTTCAAGCAGGAGCTTGAGTCCTCGAGACCGGTCTCCAAGGCGGCGCAGTGTCTCACCTCGGGGTCGCAGCTACAGCAAGTCACCACCTTACAAGCGTGGCCGTGATGAATCGCCGCCTTACAAGCGTGGTCGTGATGAATCACCATCTTACAAGCGTGGTCGTGATGAATCACCGACTTATGCTAATGGGTAAAATATAAATCTATTTTTTTTAGCATAACCATTTCCATAAAACCTTAAATGACAACTTTTGTTGGTTGTTTTTCAGGAATCCTGCACCCAAAGATCGGGAGCGTAGCAGGAGCTGATTGCATGGAGACGGTAATGGACAGCTTGCACGCTAGCTCTCTGGCTCTGTTTCCCTCTTCTGGATCGACAGCATGTCTGCTTAGCTCTCAGGCTTTGTTTCGCTCTTCTGGACTAATGTTTTAAAATGAGCGATGCTCTCTACAATGCTTCTGCTTGGATTTTGAACATAAGGTTCCTTCAACTTTATTGCCTCTGACATTTATCCTTAACTTTATAAGATATTATTAGTATATTTTAGTACAATGGGAATATGGGCACTAAGTCGGAATTTCTTTTGTGTGTTGCTGGAGGTGAGGCTTCAGCCTGCTTTACTTTGCTGTCACAGCATGCATTGGTTTCGTTCTTCTTCGCACCCCCTCTAGACTTCTGCTCTTCCTTGCTTCTCTATGAGATGCTTCTCTGTGGTTCTCCCTTGCTCATTGGTTTTAAATGTGGGAAAAAAGGAGGATCTCTGCTTCAAAGTTAGCAGGTAAAATCCATCCCATTTTCTGAACCAAATAAGACTACTTGGTCTCACTTTTTAAGAGTTACAGGATTTGAGCCTGCGTCCAGTGTCGTCCTTCTCTGCACCCTCTCCACAATTCTGTTATCTTGCTTCTTGCATGAGACGCCGCACTCACTCTATGTATGTTCTGTTCTTCTTTGCCCCCCTACGGCTTCCTCTTGCTCGTTGCGTTTAACATTGGGAAAATTGAGGATCTTTGCTTCAAGATTAGCAGGTAAATCAAAGCCGTTATCTAAACAGTTAGCCTATTCGGTCTTTTTTACCTTTTAACGAGTTACAGGGCCCAAGGAGATCCTTTGCTGATGATTGGCATGATTTCCCACAATGAGGGGTGGCTGGTATTTGCTACTACAGATGTACACAGCTATGTCTTGGCTTAAAGCTTGATATCTTGAGACATCTGCTGTAGAAGTTCAAAAGCGTCAGTTGGTTCTTGATACCTTTTGGTCATCAAGTCCCACAATATGAGTTCATGTTTTGATGCCTTTGTGGTTGATGACTGCAGCATGTCGACCGTCCACTTATTGTTATTGAGCTTAGTTGTGCTTGTTTTGGTGGTGGTAGTAGTAGTAGGAGCACCTTCTGCGTGAAATTTGTGCTTCGAAGGGGCATTGCAACTATCAGCTTCACTTAAATGTGGGTGGGATGGTCTCATGAAACCTTTTGGTTGAGGAACAGGCCTGTGCTGCATTTGTTTACTGCTGTTGTGCTGATGGATTTTGGGGTCTGTCATACTTTTTTCTCGTATTTACATGAATTCGTAACAAATCAACTCCCCAACTAAACCATTGGAGCTTTTCTTCTTGTGTTATGATGCATATTCAATGAGATCGATCGTGTTTCTTTGCTTGTTTTGGCTTGGGGCTTGCTTCATTCGAATCTTAAATAGTTTGTTGTTAACAACTTCATTAGTTTTACGTCTCATCAATTTTATGATCTGGGTCAAAAAATGGTTTTGTTACGTGTTTGGATTCAGTCTTCAGATTTTGGTTTTTGGTCATTTTGGAGCAGCTGCAGAATTGTTTCAGATTTCTGTTGAGAATTTTACCAGGATGGAGAGGTAGGAAAGAGAAATTTGTTTTTCGCATTGTACCCAATTTGATCGCTGTTAGGCAATCTTAGTAAAATTTAAAGTAACAGTTCCAGCTCTAGCAAATATAATGATGGTCTCTGTTTTGAATCATGTGAGAAACTGCTCCTGGCAGTTTTTTTTTTTTTGCATTTTTATGTGGACTTAGACAGGCTCGTAAAAAATTTAGGTTACTATTATATGTTGCAATTCAAAGCTTGCTATTTGAGGAAGATTGCGAAAAGATTTGCAAGGGTAATTGCAATGGTCTCTTAAGGGGGATTTTGATTGAACATGCAAATAAAAAATGAAAAAAACAAATAAACACATACAACATCGAGTTTTGTATGCAAAATACAAGCACGTTGCTATAAAAGTACAACCAATTCAACAACACATCGAACAAAGCTGCGAGAATAAATCTTAAGCAAATAGATACGTGTTACTGCAACGAAGAGCATGCGTGATATTTTTGCACACAGAACATACTCACTGCCAACCACCAGTTGCAACAAAAAATTGCAATTTTTGCCTTTGGATGTTATGTACACTACTGTTCTATTACAAAAACACATTGAATAGTTGACCACAGACATCGAAGTTCATCAAAACCAACTGCTGATGCCTCAAGAGTCGAACTTGTTAATGTCATAAAACTCGATGTTCTTGTATTTCTGTGATATTATCTCAGCTTGCACTTTTCTCGCCGTATCAATTGCACAACCAACGAGAATGAGAACGGAAGTGCCAGCAAAACCACGGAATGCAGTCAGGTGAGTGACTTGTTCAACCACGGCAGGCCCTACAGCCAGGATGGCCAAGAAGGCAGAACCAAGTGCCGACATCCGGCTAAGAACCTGTAAGCCGGCCATATCATAAACCAAGAACAGATATCTTTACATTTTATTCTGAAGTTAAAGTTTGATAATTACCATTGTTTATGACAGTGAGCGTGAAATACATTACCACATAAATGGTTTTGTTTTTGGGTTGCATGTTATCATGTGAGTACTTTGGTAAGTAATTGAATTCAAAAGGATTTAACATGCTCATAAAAGTGCATCAAACACTAACTTCTTGAAAGGAAAAAAAAGGAAGAAGAAGAAAAACAAAAGGGTTATTTAGAAATATGCCCCCCAAATCTTTAATATTTAAAAATTTACCCCTCAATGTTAAATTTATCCTCAAAATCGTTTAGATCTCAATAACTTACCTCCCACTAGCTAGATTTTTGAATAAAATAAGAGTGTTTTACCCGTTATGTCCTTTTCCTTTCTTCTTTATTCTTCATATATGATCTAAATTAAATTCTATCAAATCTAAAATACTTGTCCCTCCTCCTCCCCCTCCCCCCTCCCTCTCTCACATAATCCATTTATACCTAAAAATCCTACAATTATTTCTCTCAAATCTCACTCTAACAATGATTTGTTATTTTTCTCAAAATTTTTAAGGAATATATGTGAAAATAATTTGATGTGAGTTTTTAATAATAAATGAATGAAACAGAATGTGCTTGATTTGAGAGAGAAAAGTAGGTAAGAAAATGAGATGAGTTTATAGGTTTAAGTTGGGATGTAGTGTTAATCATTTAAATAAGGATAATTTAGTCATTTTTTAAAAAAAAATAGATAAGCTAATATTATCAAACTGGAATATTCTCTTTTTATTCTAGAAGGGGTAAACTTTTAAGATGTGAAAGATTTGGAGGGTAAATTTTTAAATACTAAAGATTTTAGGGTATATCTAAATAACCCAAAACAAAAATTTAGCAGACTCGCATAATGTAGCATATAAGCTCCCGGCAAAAAGTGTGCGCTATAGAACAAGCATCATACTAGGATTTGATTAGAAGGTGTGGATGCAGGACAAAGGACTCCTAGAGTACTAGAAAATCTCCATATGTTGGGTGAAGATCTCCCTTCAAGTTTCTAGTACTTAGAATTTGTTACTTCTCTGAGACCCACTTTCAAGCAAGCCGTACTCAAGCTGCTCAAATTTCAGATTAGAACATGCCTTGCCAAGCTCAATGTAAGACATCGATATCAATGGCGTGGCTTGGCAATTTACAAACCTAGTGAGATTTGTAGTGGTGCAATTGGATGCGGAAATCCGTTGGATATCCGCATCCGAATCCACCTCCAACCCGGATTCGGATGCAAAACTTTTGCATTCGTCAGATTCGAATTCGGATTCGGATAATCCGTACCCGGATACAGATTCGGATGCAGATAGAATTTTGAAAAGCGGATTTGGATATCCGCAAATATATTAAATTCAAGCTTATGAACTTTTGGTCCTTGGATTTAGAACTAGGGCCCATACTGGGCTTTACATTTAGAACCTGGAGCCAAGATAAACCCGAATTTGTTATAAAACCAATCTCTCCCATTCCTATATTATGCATTCGATTCCAAAAACCCTAGCCTATCATTTTTTCTCCGATCTCTCTTCTCGTCTCTCTAGGGTTTGGCGACAGCATCGAGCAAAGGATGAGCATCGATCGATGGCGGCGCCCATGGAGTCAGAGTTGCCTTCTCGTCCCCGCTTCAAGGCGTTGACAGCCCACGTTCCGCTCACTGGTGCCGGCTCACCAGGTGTCCGATGGCAGGGCCCAGTTCCGCCGGGTGTCGGTGCCGGCTCACCGGTTCTCGCCTCTGAAGAAGAACTAGATGGACATCTACACCGCCATCTACGAGCAAATGAAGATCAACATCTGAATGAATCTCAAGGTTTTCATCTCAAAATACCCGCCTTTTGAAGTTTAAAAGAGAGTATTTTGCTGCAGCTTCTAAGGTTTTTTGGTATTAATTATTTGAATAGAATAGATGATGATGAGTCAAAAAAGATAAAAGGATAGGTTTTGATGAGCTGCTCTACTTAGATTTTATTTGAGTTGAAGCTAAATATAATTACTTTCTTAGTTTGAATTAGGATTGGCGTTAGTGTTTTGATAACATGTATGCACTAATTAATAATTCTCTAAAAAAAGTTGTCGGCAACATGGAAATGTTATAATATATGTTTACTGTTTACTTATCATTTGAACCTAAAATTTACTAAGACTATAATAAGACTAACACTAATTTACTATGTTTCTATACAGTGTCAAGGATGTAATGGCAAAGAAGCTTACATCAAAAGCCCGAAAATATAAATCTAAGATATAAACAAATCAAAATCACCCAAAGTATATCATTTTTCGCATATCTATTTAGCATCCGCATCAGATCTACTAATATCCAATCCGTATCCGATATTGGCGGATACGGATATCATTTTTTCACATCCGCCAATATCTGTATCCGTATCCAGATTCGAAGGTCGGGTGCAGATACGAATATGATAAAAGCAATATCCGATCCGTACCCGATCCGATTGCACCCTAGAGACTTGTGATCATAGAGGCTACTAGTGGTCTTTGCCGCATTTTCATGTCTGTTTACGTAAAAGCTAATATTGTTCCAACTTATTATACTTTATGGTAAAAAGAAAATTCCGTAACACACATGAATATTAAAAATTTTGGCGTAAAAATGACCATAAAATGCAAATTTGATCATTTACTCACTGTTTTAATAAAGGCTGCAGTTGCTTTCCCAGGGCGAACGAGTGGGATTGAAGCACCCTAGCGCTTCAACTGGTCGCTTACATCATCAGGATCCAGTTGTAGGAAGGTATAATAGTAATTGAAGAAAGCTATAAGCAACACATTGGTTGGAAGATAAAAAACACCTATATCAAATATAACCAAGCAAGACCAATCATAAACTGGGAAATTCCTTGGGAAATGCTGCTACAGAAAACACTGAAAGTTATAAATTGCTTTTGAAAATAAGAGAATATCTCAATATCAACTGACATGTTAAAGAAATTTTAAGTTCTACAACTTCAGTGAAGCATATATAAATTAAGATAGGCCTATAATAAACCATTTGAGAAAGTCTCTTGTAAGAGATGCAAATACTGGAGAAAAATAGCTAATGAAAGTATAAATGTACAGGTCAGTGTTACTTGCAACTGGTTGTCACCACAGTTCATTTTATCGTTTGCTGCTTTATTTCTGTGAATTCTTCACATCTTTACATTTTGCTTTATCTATAGGCTTCCTGTTGTGGATGAACCAACAGAAACCAGCAATAGAAGCACTCAACCAGAACTGATGGAAACCATAGCCATGTACTTAGTGAGATTCTAGTGGCCTTACACTCAATATTTCACATAGCACCAAATGCTTTGTATCTCTTTGTGATGATCTTCTAGACCTAGATAGTCTTAGTTTTGATGTCTGAGTTGTGGTTTATAGCTACAGCTAGAATTGTCAGGCTGATGGATTAATTTGTCGAGTAATTCAAATATCTAGCACCAAATGCCTCAGGCATTCTGCTTTACCTGCTAGAGTAATGAACCTCTGTTCCGCTGTTCCTGAATGCACTCATTAAAAAGGCAGCATAAAAAGCAAGTTCCTCTACAATACCATTAGGGTTCACTTTGCTCTGCACGAGAAATGTATTAAGAATCTAAGACTTCAAATTACATCAGCATTTCTCCTCTCCTCTGCTGCATGTTCTTAGTTTAGGCATACTACTTGGAGTTTATGGCAGGTTCATATGTTTATAAATAGCTTTGTCTTGGAGATAGCATCACTAGATGACACGATAGCTGCAGTAAGTTTTGCAGGCCCACAGAATAAATAAATCATGTGAAGTGACGAAGGCATTATTAATGTCATAAGCCTCAATGAGTTAAGACTTGAAAAGTTGTAAAAACAAAGCAAACTTAAAAGCTGATTAAATTCATTTAAATCATATTGTAACTGAAAACCAAGCTACATGATTATATCATAAACTATGATATAATCACCTATTAAGTATAAATCTTCTCTCTATGGTGATCCTCTATAAAAACTTTGGTCAGATAATGAAGAAAACATGTACCTTCGGGGTTCAAAGCAACTGCAGCCTTTTTAAGAGCAGCTAAGCCCGTGAAGCGTGCTAGAGTACCGGGCAAAGCCAGTGAAGATGTTGAAATATAATGGGCATCACCCCAGAACTGTTCACCTACTTAGATCAATGAGACAATCAGAAAGACCACAAACTGCAGATTGCAGTTAGATATACTATTTGCAAAGAGATATTTCAGAGAACATGACAAAATTTGGCTAGCAAATGGATAGACATACTCAAATTCAATCTGAAACCCGTCCAACTGATGTCTGCAATGTCTCTAAATCCTAGGATTTTCTAGAGCCATTAAGGAACAGATTTTCACCTGTGAAGTCCAACAAATTACAGACCCTGAAAGGAAGGTATGCAGATTTTTGAAGGCCCCCACTCCTACTATTGTATCTTGACGCATAGTTAAGTGGTATCTTCCGCTCCGCTTCCTGAGACCCTTTGTCATGATGCTCCTTAACATGTGACTACAGATTAAGCTTTGAGACTAGAAACAAGTATATATGTCTGCTTGCCCGGACATATACAATATCAAGAACTAAGAAGAAAAAATGATAAGATGATGGTAGCAAGTCCAATGTAGCTCCCCTCCTGAAATGCCTCAGCAACTGTTCTTCCAAACGAGGCAGGCAAGTATGATACAATGCTCGTAAATATCAACAGAGATGTTCCATTTCCAAGTTTTAGGTCAGATATCCTTTCCCCAATATAAGTGGTAAACGCTGATCCAAGTGTCAATAATGTCACAGATGATAGCACCCATTCTGTACTGAAATCATTGACATACGGTCGGAGGTAAAGTACTTGCCAAATAGCCTTGCACATAACATAAGAAGACATCAACAGTTCATTATGGTATGAATAGTTGTTGTCAGAGATATTTATCTTGCTATAAAACAGCTACACATCTTATTTCTTGAAGCAAAATTCTAGCACGCAGGATAGTTATTTAACAATTTATCAGAAAACAATCTCTTTATAAGATTCTGAAGGTTAAGATCAAGACATGAGAGCTAATCGTCATATCAGACATATGCCAAAACACTTCCCTGAGGACATCTTAAATCAGCAGCAACGGAGACACAAAGGAATGGTTAAACATGTTGTGAAGTAAGAGGTGCTTGCTAATTTGTTTACAACCATATTTAGTCGCCCTATCTAGAAAATTATCCTTAAGAGTTATACTGTAACTTAGAAATGATCAAGTAAACACCAAACAATAAACTTCCCTTCAGTTGATGAAGTTGCATCAGATCACCATACACCCAGGGTAAGTAACCGGATCTATCTTTAAAAACATTAATGCAAAAAATTAGGGTGCAAGAGTTCAGCTCATTTCAATAACATCCACTGAAAGTACATTCACATATCTTGATTACAAATATGTGACAAACTGTAAAACACCAAAAGCATCAAGTATAATTCTGCATTGATGGTTTCATTATATCTGCTAGCAATAGTAGATAACACTACTACACTCTAAACAAGTTCTTCCCACACTCTTGAGGAGAAACTACCCACAATAAAAGAGCATATAATTTTTGAACACTGCAATTACAATTCATCAATCCCAAGGTTCTAAGATCTTACCTGCACCACTGCAAAACCTACTGAAGCGTAGCGTGTGTATTGAAGAACCTTCTTCCTGCCCGCTTCTCCTTCTCTCTTTTGAAGATCTTGCAACTTGGGATAAATCTGAGCAAGTCGCTGGAACACAATTTGTGCATTTATAAACGGGACAATCCCCGGGGAGCAGATTCCCAGCCTACCAATGCCACCACCAGAAAATGAATCTAGAGTACTCAAAAGACTGTTCTGATCCAAATTACCAATAAAAGCTTCTGTATTGACTCCACCTAAAGGGACATATATTCCAAATCGAGA
Source organism: Agave tequilana (assembly GCA_038442645.1). Classification (NCBI taxonomy): domain Eukaryota; kingdom Viridiplantae; phylum Streptophyta; class Magnoliopsida; order Asparagales; family Asparagaceae; genus Agave; species Agave tequilana. Next base: position 143,232 of record JAVJIF010007949.1, read on the forward strand.
CAAAGCTAAATAACCTAAGAGCTTCAAAACTTTCCTGGCAGAGGACCTTTGAAAAAAATCACCAAAATCAATGGAGCTGTCCTCAATTGATGCTGCAAAGATAAGCAAACTGGTCAGAGGAGATGCCTAGTGTAATCAGATTATCACATTCTACAAAGCTCTGCAGTGATCCTTCAAAGGGACATCAGGTAATGGCGTAATGCTACGATAGTTGTAGACCCAGATAGATATAAGATCATACCCAACAATTCTTCATGTTAATGTCATAATCACCGTCGTAAGTATTTCAGTTCTATTTTATTTTTGCATGTTATCACCTAAGAAGCAAGCACGCGCGCGCACACACGGGACACGTCTGACTAGGGACGGAGCCAGAACTTTAAGGCAGGCCGGGCACAATAGTGACTAATATTTAGTATCTTATAATCATATCCTTTGTTATAGAAATTTCAAATTAAACGATAGCAAAGTTAGCAAAGTACTTATTGGTAGAAAAATAATGAGTTTTCTTACTTAAATATTTGATGAGTCAAAATCATTTCCAAACAAAAAATAACTTGAAAAGTAAATGTTATTATTTGAATTTTTTTAATAAACTTACAAAATGGCAAGTTTTATGATTCATAAACAACAGTTACAAAGTTATTCAGAAAATTTAAACGAGAATCAAAATAGGTTCCTTGTATCATGTATTCATGTTTATATCTAATATTATTATAACTAGAAAATTAGGAGCTCTTGCATCTAAAAGTTTGACAATAATTGTTACCAAGAACTAGATATCTTCACGGCACCTCACTATACATCGAACAAGTATTTATGATAAGAAACAATAGCATAATTTATTTTAAAAAAAAAAGCTACAAAAAGTTAATAAGAATATATGACAAAAATTAGAAATAATATTTATCTTGTGTGGCGATGTCCTTCACCTTCTTTCCTTTTCATGAGGCTGTTAGTAATTGGTAGTTGTTATTACCCACCATAATTGTTATTTACTAGGCTGTTACTGGGAGTAATGGGTAGTTATTACCCACTCGATTTTAAAGGAAACAGCTAATTTCAAGTAAGATTAGGCACACTAATTTCAGGGCGGGCACATTTAGAGCTTAAGTGATAAAATAATTGCTCAAGAATATACATAGAACAATTCTCGCTGATTTAAGGCCTACCTCAGTGGTATGTGGCTCTGCCCCAGGTATGACACGGGACACGAACATTGGACACAGTAATATCTTAAATAGTAGGACACGGTGGGACACGGCAATATGACATTAGATATGCATATAAATATCCATGTATAGTCATATCTTTGCATACAAAAGTTCATACACATAATTCAATGTGTCTTAACTTCATATACTCAAATATACTTAAAATTCTCATAGTTTATACCAGTTAATATTTTGATGGTATATTTTGTTTCACTGAAATATAGTCTTTGACACATAAGAAAAGATAAATAAATATAAAAAATCTGTGATGTGAAAAAAATAAGTGAAAGAGGAATGTAAACCATGTGTCCAACAAGTATACTAAAAAATTTGTATATGATTGAGGATAAGTTGGAGAAGTGTCCAAAAAGATATATTCCCCACCATGAAAAAGCAAAATCCCCAAATATTAGCATCTAATATAATCCCTCAAATAAATCCTTTACCCTTTTTTTTATTTCCTTTTCTCCTCTTTTACATTGCAGTATAAACATGCACTATCTCATCTTAGCATAATGAATTTTTTTAAGTATTTACCGTTTTAGACTAATTAAACTTACCCACAAATTTAAAAAAATAATAATATATGAATTCATGTGTGGGTTGTACTCACTAAATATCTGGACAAATCAAATGACTTTAATTTAAGAGCACAGGTCCTAATAAAAGTAAGTTTCTTGAAGGTAGACTTGTTTCTATAATTTACACAAGCATCAACATAAAATATAGTTACCAATGAGGACTAGCCATCACTTGATTTTGCTCAGAAAGTATTGGCAGTCCTTCCCACTCATTTGAATATTAACCAAGCAATGCGCATAGAGGAAATAATATTAACAACGAACAAACCTGCAAGCCCTCAATTTGAAGATTTTCCCTTTCTAGTGCCCGATGTGTTTTCAAATGTTTGGGAGAAGAACCCTTGAACACTTTCCTAAGCAGCACTAAGGCCTGAAGATGTCTCTGAGTTTAAACCCAAGGGATCAAAAACAGAGCCATCAACCTGTTGAGTGCACCTGCAAAAGGCTCTAATTAGCTAATTAAAACAAAAAAACCATCAGGTAAAAAAGTTAAAGGGAAACTATGTAACAGAAATTACCTACAAATAAAATCCAAATGAATAGAAAGGCAGTACAAGAATCATCACTGAGCTGAGCTCATATGTAGAGCGTGCCACTTTGCTACAGTAAACAAAAATGACAAGTTTCAACTTCCAAAACAGTTCAATGAAACAAATTGACTTTGATCATCTGAAAAAGGAAAATAATAGGTGGTATATCTGAAGAAACATTATTATAGCCATACAAGGATCTCCTCTGTACAACTACCAAGATGATTTAGGGCTTGTTTGAATCTAGACATTCATATTAAAGAAAGAATTTCTCCCATAATATTATCAGCTGTAGCACATAATATGTATCAAAATCACAGACTAAATACATACAAATGATGACATCCACATGGGCCGATGTCTGGAGCAATAAGAAGAGAAGATACATCAACAATAACAAAGCCTTTATCCCAATTATGTAGGGTCGGCTACATGAATGGTTTTCTTCCATTCAACTCTATTAAAGGCCATCTACTTAATAACACAAAGCATTAACAAATATTTTTTAACTTCCCCCATTCAAGTTTGTTTACGCCTCCCTCTAGTCCTTATCGCACCATTAAAACCATGATCCATCCCTTTTTCTAACTAGCGCACTCACTAACCTACATTGCATATCCTCAAACCATCCCAATTGATTCTTTCTCATTTTATGCTCAATAGGATTATCGGAGTACCCTCTAACCTTTTACGAATACACTCGTTTCTTATCATATCTCTCAATATGTTGTCACTCATCCATCTCAACATTCTTGTTTTTGATACACTCAATTTTGGACATGTATTTTAATTACCCAACATTCCAAACCATAGAGCATTAATAGGTCTTATAGATGTTCTATAAAATTCACCATTTAATTTCACGAATATTCTTCGATCACATGAAACTCCAGAAGCCCTTCTCCACTTTAACCATCCTGCTTTGATTCTATGAATTACATGCTCCTCAATCTCACCATCTTGATGAATTATTATAATTAAATAATGAGAATATCTAATTCTTTTCTTACTTTAATTATTTTCACTAAAAAAGTAACAAAAATGAGCAGTCTAAAGTATTCTTAATCATCAATTTGTGTTGTACGCTAATTTTTGTTCTGCTAATGCTAAATGCTTTAGATTCTAAAGTTACTCTCCATCTTTCTAGTTTAGAACTTAGTCTTTCTCTAATCTCAACAAAAATACTGTATCATCAACAAAAATATACACCATGGGACTTCATCCTGAATGTGCCTAAAGTATTGAATAATAATGGCTTCACAATGCAAAAAGATAAGAATTACTAATCACCAATGTCAGCCTCTAATGATAGAGAATGGCTCAATCTCTTCTTCGATGGTTCTCACCCTAATTATTACACACATATCTTTAATCACATTAATATACCAACGAGATATTTATTTCTTTTCTAAAACACACTGCATTAGTGTTGGCCCAAAGGCTTATCACTCTAGTTTTGATGATGATTAACTCATGTAGTTATAATACTAATGATCTTGTGTTGTTTTTAAGTTTCAGATATTGATCAAGATCTTAGTTGGTGTTTAGCTTCAACAAAATATTCAAAGTCAAGTTCTGAAGCTAACACGAGTTGTTTCAAGAGCTTGAGTATCAAGAACACATCAAGCGTTCAAGATGGAATCTAACTCAAAGAATCAAGTTTGGATCAAGTCAAGATGGAAAAGAAGATCATATCTTCAAGAAGACTTAAGTCTAGAGTTTAGATTAGTTTTTGATTGCACAAGCTTGTACACTTACACACACACAAAAGTTTAATATTGGCCTTCAAGATCAAAAGTTTCGGTTAACCCGTTTTGTTTTAAAAAACAAAGTTTTGGTGTTTCAGTTTAACCGTTTCGATTTAACTAGAATATGTTTTTGATTTCATGAATGAATTTTCTCAAAAACAAGTTCATATCATTTTATATGTATATTGGATTCTATCCCCTGTTTTAAAGTTCGGCCGAGTCGGCCAAGATATCGTCTGATATCTCCTTTTTTGCTTGCTGCCGATACGATATGGGAAAATCGTTCGCCATATCGTTTGTAGCAAAAAACGACCGATAAATCGCCTGATATGGGCCGATAATCATCCGATATATCGCCCGATATGAAATAACTTATTTATTGCACGACTGCATGCAAATGTACATTATTTTTTACTATCGTTGCAAGCAAATTACATCATTTTTATTAGGTAGATGATATCTATGACTCTAAACTAACTTTTAATTATCAATATTTTATTATATATAGTGTCTGATATGAATGCTCGATATGCGCGCGTATCCCCGATATCTCCCCCGATATCCAACAATATGAAAAATCCCCACCGATACGATCCCGATATCCAATATTTAGAACCTTGATTCTATCCATACACATTGTGCTTCAAATGAGTTTAACAACCTTGTTTTTACATTTATACAAGTTTTGGAACTTTTTTTAACTTAAAATTTAGTTTTAGAAAAACAAATTTTGTATTTTAAAAAGGGTATTTAACATCTCAAAAATAGTTCACATGTTTGTAATATGTGTTGAATTTTTGTTCACACATATTGGTGCCTTAATGTATTTACATGAACTTATTTTAGTAGATTTTATAAATATTTATTGGATTTAAAAATGAATTTAAAAAAGGATTTAAAAATCAAGTTTTTGGGTTGTAGCCGGTCGACCGCTAGCCAGAACTGAGTGCTCTGTCGTCAACTGCAAAAAGAGGCTTGCTCTCTGTTTCTGGGTTCGGTCGACCGCCAGAAGAGCAAAGCTCTCTATTTGAGCTCGGTCGACCGACCGATCGACTGCTGGCTCCAACGATTATTTTTATAACGGTTGGCGGTCGACTGGGAGGTCGACCGATCTCTGGCAAAACAACCAAAAACAACTAGTTTTTTATTTAAACTGTTTTTGTCTTTTCTCAAACGGGCAATTTTCTTTCTTACGGTATGTGCAAATTAATTCTCTAATCATATCCACCTTACTCTTTATAAATAGGGGTCATTGGAAAGAGTTTTTAACAAGATTTTGAAGAGATTTTTGAAAAGGTTTTTAGTGAGAATTTGTGCTTAAAGTTTTGAAAAATCAAGAAAACAAGTTTTTGAGAAATTCAAGTTTTGTGCTTCAAATTTTTATATCTTCAAGGATATTTTTTTTCAAGTGTTTTTTTAAGAGCTTCATTTCAAGATTTCTAGTTTTTCTCACAAACTTGAGCTTATCATTTCTATCTATCCTTTTAAGATTTCTTGTTTTTGTGAGATTTTTAATTTGTGATCTTAGTGATCACCAAGTGTTGTTCTTCCTCAAATTGATTTGTGCTACCCTCTTGTGTAGAGGTGTATTTGCTTTGTGCCTTGATTTTGTGCCACTTCTTGTGTAAAGATTCATTGATTTTGTGCCCACCTCTTGTATAGGGGTTGTATTATTTGTAGAGTTTCTTTGTGGAGATAGTGAAAATCCTTCTAGGTGAAGGTGAGGACGTAGAGCAAGTGGCTCGAAGCTCAAAACATATCCTTGTGTTTGCGTTTACTCTCTCTCAACTCCACTTTACTCTTGCTTATATATTGCATTGCTATTATTGCTCAATTCATATATGCTTGATATTGTGCCTTACTTGTTTGATTCAAGAGAGCTACTGAAGCACCCAACTCTTATAAAAGAAAAATCTTGAGGAGAAGTTCTAGAGCCCTTCACCGGAAATTCGGTTTCTCTTTGGAATCTATAATTGTGTAAGTTTAGCCATTATTTTTAGCTTCTACATTTTATTAACACTTCACTTATTCACCCCTCTGTAGGTGAACCTATAATTGGTATCAGAGCTTGGTGCTCTTGATATTCAGTTTAATCACCGTAGAGAAATCCTTTATTTGGTAATCATCATATTTGTTTTGCACACATAGCATATAATGGTAAATCTAGCATATATTGTCCACCCAAATTTGATGGACTTGACTTTCCTATATGGAAGGTTAAGATGACCGTTTTCTTGAATTTATTCGGTAGTAGAGTAGCCAAAGCTATTTCAAAACCATTTGTTTGTCCCGAGGGTGAGTCTGAAATTGCCGTTAAGGAATACAATGCCAAGTCTAAAGCTCATTATGCATTGTTACAATCTTTGAATAATGATATTTTAAATGTTATAAATTGTACATGTGCATATGATATTTGACAAGTTTTGATCACTACGCATGAATGCACATCACAAGTCAAGAAAGTTAAGATTAATTTGCTAAATTCTCAATATGATAGCTTTCATATGTTTGAAGATGAATTCATTGATGATATTGTAATACCCCTCTCCCGGAATACGTACTTAGTTACGTATTCAGTCTTTCGATCGTATTTTCCGATTTACCATCCGTATTTGACCAATTTCAATTTCAAATATCATTTTCCAATATTTTAGATTTTATGTGATTTTCTGGAATTTTCTGGAATTAAAATGAATTTCTCCGAAACCGGTGTCGGCCAGTACCGCTGACCGATTTCCGAATTTTTATCTTCCAAACTGTTAGGAATTTTTAGAAAGTCCTTTAGACTTTATTGCTTAGAATCATATTTCTTACTTATACACTTTTTCTGAGAATTTTATGAATTTATGAAAATTCTTTCGGAGTCGGTAAATAACTGATTCCGGGATTTTTAATTAAAAATCTATACAGTATTTCTTCAAACGGATTTCACCATGAGTCCTCAAATATTTTTCTTGATTTTTGGTAAAATTTTCAGACCAATCCGAGATACTTGAAATTCGGACCTTTTTTTCAAAAATTTGCAAAATTCCTTTTCCACCTCATGTGCCACCTCATTTCCCACTCACCACTTCACCTAACCCCACTCACTCTCTCCCTCTCCCACAGCCGGCCAAGTGGCCAAGGAGAGGACACTCACCTCACCCCTCCTTTTGCAAGAAAACCCCTCACTTCTATCCAATTTCCAACCCCTTTACAAAAATCCCAAACTATAAATTCCTATTCATTTGCAAATCACTCTTTTTCTCTCTTTCACTTCAACAAGAGAAGAGAAGCTCCATAATCTCCTCCTTCCACAACTGAACCCTAGCTCCAAGATCACTTCAAGACCTTTCCCTCCAGCCCAAGGCAACTCCAAGAGCACTTCTTCAACCTCAAGCTTCAACAACAAGTGTGGAGTGAAGCCATCATCTCCATCCTGGAATCAAGTCACAATTGAACCTATCCCAAGTGAGTATTCCACTCACCAAGACTTGTATTAGCCCTAGAATACTTATATCTACACTTCTTGTACACCTAGGTCACCAAAAACCACGAATTGAACCATCAAACACACTTCCAGAAATTCTGATCTGCTCACTGTTCTTCACAGTATTAGTCGACTCATCATAGGACCTAGTCGACTAGAACACTTAGCTGAAACTTAGTTTTCTGGAAAAACCTAGTATTAGTCGACTTGCCCCAAATATTAGTCGACTAACAAACTCTCTGGAAACCCATATTAGTCGACTCCTGAATTCACCTAGTCGACTAATCCATCTTGGACCAGAAAACCCAACTTTCTGTATCAGCAGACTTAGTCGACTTAAGTGTCCATTAGTCGACTAGAACTCCCTATTAGTCGACTAACCTTCCTACCCTAGTCGACTAATTTTCCCTGAAACAGAATTCTAACTCTCTGTATCCCAGTATTAGTCGACTAACCCTTACCCCTAGTCGACTAATCCTGACTGTGTGTCATAGTTAATTTCTGTTCTGAATTTGGTTCTTATACTTGATACATGTGTATTATATCTTGCTTGTTCATGCTTCAATACTGGCTCTACATGACCTATTACTGAATGGATGTATCTCTTGTTACCTCATGACTTATTATTGCATATACTCGTTTCATGACATGTTAAACAGTAATATCACCACTTATCATGCCATCTCTTAAAACTAAGCATGATACACTTGACTTTTACATAAAAAGCACCAACTTACATATGGGTCGGGGGAAATATGCGGATATCGATATGTGTTCGTGTTTACAGTGGTATTAGGTTGTGCACTATATTTTCCGGTCTTACCTGCGGTACTCCAGGGGACCGAGGGGAGTGCTTCCTCCCTTCCCTGTTTACTGTCATGACAAGGGCATACATAAGACCCTCCTGTTAGCCTAGCGGCAGGTTCCGTCTTCAAGCAACGGAACAATCCTGGGCCGTGGTCCCGGGTATGCACGGGACCCACTGTAAACATAGTTCGTCGATATAACCGCTGTTTCCAATAACAACCTTGTTTCACTAGGATATGGATCTATGTGCTCTGGGACGCTGGGTCACATAGCTAGATATCACAGTAAGACAAGTAATAATAATAAGACGTTAATTGTAAATTTGTTGCATATGATCTTACCTTATTGAGTTTACATCGCTTGTTATTCATTGCTATTTATTGTAACTTCATTTCCTTTATTCATGATCCTTATGTCACTTGACTATCTTTTATTTGTTATTATATGTCTTGACCCTTTGGATTTGCATATTCAGATTCCGAGGCCTGGGTCGAAGTGGAGCCATCCACCGAAGATCAGGCTTTCTTTAGTGAGCAGGCAGATTAGCTCCGGTCCTCGTGCCAGACTCTTCCTTTTGGTTCACGGGATCTCCATCCATTTCGTGAGCATTTTTGTATTTTTGGTTATATAGGATTCATTTTGGACTTGGGTTGTGATAAAGGACACTTGTAAAGTGATTTTGCTTATCATAACTTGTATAGCTTTGTATTTATCTTTTGTAAGTTGGCATATGAATATACCACGCTGTGTGTTGTACTCTGATACTTGTTGTACTTAATGCTTAGCGTACATACGTGGGGGCACCATCTGACCTACGTATATGCGTTGCAGTAACGTTCCCGTATCATTGGGATCGGGGCGTTACAGGTTGGTATCAGAGCCTAGGCTCTCAAACCTAAAAGTACAACCAAGTGGCAAATTCTAGTGATTTGCTAATGCCAACTACAATGTACAAAGTTATATAGTCCTTCTTGACTTCGTCCTTGATTCGATCCTCGTATCCTAAACTCCTTCCCTTTGTTTCCAATTCCAGATCTTATCCCTTTCGGTATGGAGAGACGTTCGGGTCGCAACAATGTCGGGCAAGTACCGAATGGACCCGTAGGAGGAGAGGGTGCTGATATCCTGAGGATCATTCAGACTATGCTGGGAAACCAGCAACAGCAGATGGAGAATCAGCATCAGCAGACTGAGCTCCTCAGGCAGGAGTTGGCAGCCCCGAAGGAGCAGAAGCCGGGGAACATCTCAGACTTCCGACGGCTACAGCCGGCCGTATTCACGGGAGTCGAGAGGCCATTGGAGGCTGAACAGTGGTTAACAGACACCACCGATCTGCTGAACGCCGCCAGGGTGCCTAAGGAGAACCAAGTGGAGGTTGCAAAGATCCAGCTGAAGGACATAGCCAGGACTTGGTGGCTTGCAGAGGAGGCTCGCTTGAAGAAGCCTATCTCTTGGGATACATTCTCCAAGAGCTTTTATAGCAGGTTCTTTCCCGCCACTGCTCAGAAGGACATGGAGGAGCAGTTCATCAAGCTTCAACAGGGGGATAGATCCGTAGATGAGTATGCTGCAGAATTTCTCAGGTTGAGTCGCTTCGCCCCGTACATGATAGCGGATGAGGAGAAGAGGGCAAGTCGGTTCCAGCAAGGTCTGCAAATGGACATTCAGATGTTCCTAATGCCCCATCATCTGAAGACCTATGCAGAAGTTCTCACCAGCGCTCGAGAGGTGGAGCGTGGGTTTGAGAAGAAGCAAGGAGATCAGAGGAAGGACCAGGCCATGAAGAGGCCGTTTGTACCGGTGGGTAGAGGAGGACCGTCCAGGGCAGCGAAGGTTCAGGCCAGGCAACCATTCAGAGCAGTTCCTTACCAGATGGCTCGACCAGGTCTTATCTGCAACTTTTGCCAGAAACCAGGACACTCTCAGCAGGATTGCCGGAGGGCAAATGGATTGTGTTTGGTGTGTGGAGCACGAGACCATGCCGTGGAGACCTGTCCGCACAGGAGAATGGGGTTTGCTAATCAAACCTTGCCGGCACCTCAAGGGCGGAATGGACAGAGGGCACTACCAGGGCCAGTTGGGCAGAGGCACCAGGGACCAGTGATGAGGAGAGCTCTTCCCCTTCCTCCACCGCATGTTGCTCGCCCAGTGCAGAGAGGAGCCCGGACAGCAGCAGGGCGTGGCAGAGGTCAGGCCTACAACCTGACAGCAGAGGAGGCTGAGGCTTCAGAGGAGGTGATTACAGGTAACATCAGAGTTCATTCTATACCTGTTCTCGCTCTCTTCGATTCGGGTGCATCCCACTGTTATATCTCCGACCATTTTGTGGCTGTTCATTCCATACCTGTTAAGGCTTTAGACCACAAGTGGGAGATAAGTACCGGGAATGGGGTAGTTATATCTTCTAGAGTTTGTGCTGACTGTCCAGTGGAGCTTTGTGGGAAGACCTTGGCCATAGATATGCTCGTACTAGACACCAAAGGGTACGACGTAATCTTAGGCATGACTTGGCTCAGTCAGTACTATGCGGTGATCGACTGTAGAGGAAGGAAGATCAATTTCAGAATCCCGCATCAGCCGGAGTTCCAGTTTAGTGGAGAGGTGAAGCCTGCTAAGAAGGAGATTCAGATGACCACTTCGGAGGTTCTGAAGGGAGTGCCAGTGTGGGATGAGTTTCCAGAAGTCTTTGCTGAGATTTCAGGGCTTCCACCGGAGAGGATAATTGAGTTCTCCATTGATACAATTCCAGGAGCAGCTCCTATATCCAAGGCTCCGTACAGGATGGCACCGACAGAGTTGGAGATCTTGAAGAAGCAACTGCAGGAGTATTCGGACAAGGGATTGATTCGGCCAAGCACTTCACCATGGGGAGCTCCAGTGCTCTTGGCGAATAAGAAGGATGGTGGTAAGAGGCTTTGTATTGATTATAGGGAATTGAACAAGGTCACCATCAAGAACAAGTATCCCTTACCCCGGATTGATGATTTGTTTGATCAGCTCCATGGAGCCCGTGTATTTTCTAAGTTAGATTTGCAGTCGGGTTACCATCAGCTGAGGGTGAAGAAGGAGGATGTTCCGAAGACGGCATTCAGGACTCGTTATGGCCACTATGAATTTCTAGTTATGCCTTTCGGAGTCACCAATGCCCCTGCGGTTTTCATGGACTTGATGAATCGAGTGTTCTCCCCTTACCTAGATCAGTTTGTAGTTGTATTCATAGATGACATCCTGATCTATTCAAGGAATGAGAAGGAGCATGCAGAGCACTTGAGGATGGTGTTGCAGGCTCTTCAGCAGGAGCAGCTTCATGCCAAGAGGAGCAAGTGTGAATTCTGGTTGGACAGCATAGCTTTCCTTGGACACATAGTTTCAGCAGAAGGAATTTCAGTTGATCCTAGTAAAGTCCAGGCAGTGCAGAATTGGCCAGTTCCGAAGACGGTGACTGAGATTAAGAGTTTTCTTGGACTAGCCGGATATTACAGGCGCTTTGTCCAGGATTTCTCTAGACTTGCAGCTCCGTTGACCAGGCTCACCAGAAAAGGGGAGAGATACATATGGACAGAAGATTGTGATGCAGCATTTGAGCAGTTGAAGCAGAGGCTTATCACAGCTCCAATCTTGAGGACTCCTTCAGGAAGAGGAGGGATGGTCATTTTCTGTGATGCATCAGGTAAAGGCCTGGGGTGTGTGCTTATGCAACATGATCATGTTATAGCATATGCATCTAGGCAGTTGAAGCCTCATGAGAGGAATTACCCAACTCATGACTTGGAGTTGGCAGCTGTGATATTTGTTTGAAGATCTGGAGACACTACCTTCTGGGAGACAAAGTGTTGATATACACAGATCACAAGAGCCTCAAGTATATTTTCTCACAGAAGGAGTTGAATATGAGGCAGAGGAGGTGGTTGGAGCTTATGGCGGACTATGATATTGACTTGCAGTATCATCCAGGCAAAGTCAATACCGTTCCTGATGCACTAAGCAGGATGCCAGAGAACAGAGTGCTAGTCCACCTCACGCAGCAGAGGGAGTTGATTCAGGAATTCATCAGATTGGATTTGATGTTAGTACAAGGGGTGATAAGGCAGGGCAGCTTATGACTTTACAGATCCAGTCATCATTGATAGAGGAGATCAAGGAAGCTCAGAAGGAGGACCCCAGATTGCAGACATTCAGAGCTCAGGTGGAGGCTGGATTGAGATCGGATATCTGCATTCACCCAGATGGTGTATTGTATTTTGGGGATAGACTTTGTGTTCCCCGAGGAGAAGTCAGGCAGAAGATTTTGGAGGAATCACACAGTTCAGCTTATTCTATACACCCTGGGGGAAACAAGATGTACCAGGACCTGAAGAAGCACTTTTGTGGAATGCTATGAAGAGGGAGATAGCCCAGTTTGTTGCCAAGTGCTTGGTTTGCCAGCAGATAAAGATCGAGCATCAGAGACCAGCTGGACTTCTTCAACCTTTGCCGATACCCGAATGGAAGTGGGAGCATATCACCATGGATTTTGTGACGGCATTACCTCGGAGTCCCAGGGGTAATAATGCTGTGTGGGTTATAGTTGATCGCCTCACCAAGTCAGCTCACTTCATACCATTCAGGGTAGGCCAGTCGACAGAGGTTCTGACAGATAAGTATATGAAGGAGGTGGTTCGTCTGCATGGAGTTCCAGTTAGTATTGTGTCAGATAGAGACACCAGATTCAGATCTCATTTCTGGGAGAGTCTCCAAGAAAGTCTGGGAACTCGTCTGAAATTCAGTACTTCTTATCATCCTCAGACAGACGGACAATCTGAGAGGACTATCCAGATCCTTGAAGATATGTTGAGGGCTTGCATGATTGACTTTGGAGGATCTTGGGAAGACCATCTTCACTTGGCTGAGTTTTCATATAACAACAGCTACCAGGCAAGTATTAAGATGGCACCCTTTGAGGCATTGTATGGTAGGAAGTGCCGATCACCGATTTGTTGGGATGAAGTCGGTGAGAGGAGTCTTTTGGGACCAGAGATTCTGATGCAGACTACAGAGAAAGTCAGAGTCATCAGAGATCATCTCAGGGCTGCTCAGAGTAGGCAGAAGAGTTGGGCAGACACTCGGAGAAGGCCATTGGAGTTCCAGGTTGGAGATCATGTATTCTTGAGGATATCACCTACCAAGGGAGTGATCCGGTTCGGTGCTCGTGGGAAGCTAAGTCCAAGGTATATTGGCCCATTCGAGATCCTGGATCGTGTGGGAGATGTGTCCTATAGATTGGCATTACCGCCATCTTTGGACGGGGTGCATAATGTCTTCCACGTGTCTCAGTTGAGGAAGTATGTCAGGGATGACAGCCATATTCTGGATCATTCCGAGCTGGAGCTACAACCGGATTTATCATACCAAGAACAGCCGTTGGCCATTCTGGATAGGAGTGTCAAGTCACTGAAGAACAGAGCTATTCCATTGGTATTGGTGTCATGGAACAGGCATGCGCCAGGAGAGGCCACTTGGGAGCGTGAGGACGTTATCCGGGAGCGTTATCCTCAACTTTTCACATCTTGATTGGGTAAGACTCTTTTCTTCTACTCTCCTTTACCGTTATCTTTCCTTGTATCCATATCTATCTGTTGCTTTTCCTGTTATCTTTCACCTTATGAAATTTCGAGGACGAAATTTTTGTAAGGTGGGTAGATTGTAATACCCCTCTCCCGGAATACGTACTTAGTTACGTATTCAGTCTTTCGATCGTATTTTCCGATTTACCATCCGTATTTGACCAATTTCAATTCCAAATATCATTTTCCAATATTTTAGATTTTATGTGATTTTCTGGAATTTTCTGGAATTAAAATGAATTTCTCCGAAACCGGTGTCGGCCAGTACCGCTGACCGATTTCCGAATTTTTATCTTCCAAACTGTTAGGAATTTTTAGAAAGTCCTTTAGACTTTATTGCTTAGAATCATATTTCTTACTTATACACTTTTTCTGAGAATTTTATGAATTTATGAAAATTCTTTCGGAGTCGGTAAATAACTGATTCCGGGATTTTTAATTAAAAATCTATACAGTATTTCTTCAAACGGATTTCACCATGAGTCCTCAAATATTTTTCTTGATTTTTGGTAAAATTTTCAGACCAATCCGAGATACTTGAAATTCGGACCTTTTTTTCAAAAATTTGCAAAATTCCTTTTCCACCTCATGTGCCACCTCATTTCCCACTCACCACTTCACCTAACCCCACTCACTCTCTCCCTCTCCCACAGCCGGCCAAGTGGCCAAGGAGAGGACACTCACCTCACCCCTCCTTTTGCAAGAAAACCCCTCACTTCTATCCAATTTCCAACCCCTTTACAAAAATCCCAAACTATAAATTCCTATTCATTTGCAAATCACTCTTTTCTCTCTTTCACTTCAACAAGAGAAGAGAAGCTCCATAATCTCCTCCTTCCACAACTGAACCCTAGCTCCAAGATCACTTCAAGACCTTTCCCTCCAGCCCAAGGCAACTCCAAGAGCACTTCTTCAACCTCAAGCTTCAACAACAAGTGTGGAGTGAAGCCATCATCTCCATCCTGGAATCAAGTCACAATTGAACCTATCCCAAGTGAGTATTCCACTCACCAAGACTTGTATTAGCCCTAGAATACTTATATCTACACTTCTTGTACACCTAGGTCACCAAAAACCACGAATTGAACCATCAAACACACTTCCAGAAATTCTGATCTGCTCACTGTTCTTCACAGTATTAGTCGACTCATCATAGGACCTAGTCGACTAGAACACTTAGCTGAAACTTAGTTTTCTGGAAAAACCCAGTATTAGTCGACTTGCCCCAAATATTAGTCGACTAACAAACTCTCTGGAAACCCATATTAGTCGACTCCTGAATTCACCTAGTCGACTAATCCATCTTGGACCAGAAAACCCAACTTTCTGTATCAGCAGACTTAGTCGACTTAAGTGTCCATTAGTCGACTAGAACTCCCTATTAGTCGACTAACCTTCCTACCCTAGTCGACTAATTTTCCCTGAAACAGAATTCTAACTCTCTGTATCCCAGTATTAGTCGACTAACCCTTACCCCTAGTCGACTAATCCTGACTGTGTGTCATAGTTAATTTCTGTTCTGAATTTGGTTCTTATACTTGATACATGTGTATTATATCTTGCTTGTTCATGCTTCAATACTGGCTCTACATGACCTATTACTGAATGGATGTATCTCTTGTTACCTCATGACTTATTATTGCATATACTCGTTTCATGACATGTTAAACAGTAATATCACCACTTATCATGCCATCTCTTAAAACTAAGCATGATACACTTGACTTTTACATAAAAAGCACCAACTTACATATGGGTCGGGGGAAATATGCGGATATCGATATGTGTTCGTGTTTACAGTGGTATTAGGTTGTGCACTATATTTTCCGGTCTTACCTGCGGTACTCCAGGGGACCGAGGGGAGTGCTTCCTCCCTTCCCTGTTTACTGTCATGACAAGGGCATACATAAGACCCTCCTGTTAGCCTAGCGGCAGGTTCCGTCTTCAAGCAACGGAACAATCCTGGGCCGTGGTCCCGGGTATGCACGGGACCCACTGTAAACATAGTTCGTCGATATAACCGCTGTTTCCAATAACAACCTTGTTTCACTAGGATATGGATCTATGTGCTCTGGGACGCTGGGTCACATAGCTAGATATCACAGTAAGACAAGTAATAATAATAAGACGTTAATTGTAATTTGTTGCATATGATCTTACCTTATTGAGTTTACATCGCTTGTTATTCATTGCTATTTATTGTAACTTCATTTCCTTTATTCATGATCCTTATGTCACTTGACTGTCTTTTATTTGTTATTATATGTCTTGACCCTTTGGATTTGCATATTCAGATTCCGAGGCCTGGGTCGAAGTGGAGCCATCCACCGAAGATCAGGCTTTCTTTAGTGAGCAGGCAGATTAGCTCCGGTCCTCGTGCCAGACTCTTCCTTTTGGTTCACGGGATCTCCATCCATTTCGTGAGCATTTTTGTATTTTTGGTTATATAGGATTCATTTTGGACTTGGGTTGTGATAAAGGACACTTGTAAAGTGATTTTGCTTATCATAACTTGTATAGCTTTGTATTTATCTTTTGTAAGTTGGCATATGAATATACCACGCTGTGTGTTGTACTCTGATACTTGTTGTACTTAATGCTTAGCGTACATACGTGGGGGCACCATCTGACCTACGTATATGCGTTGCAGTAACGTTCCCGTATCATTGGGATCGGGGCGTTACAGGTTGGTATCAGAGCCTAGGCTCTCAAACCTAAAAGTACAACCAAGTGGCAAATTCTAGTGATTTGCTAATGCCAACTACAATGTACAAAGTTATATAGTCCTTCTTGACTTCGTCCTTGATTCGATCCTCGTATCCTAAACTCCTTCCCTTTGTTTCCAATTCCAGATCTTATCCCTTTCGGTATGGAGAGACGTTCGGGTCGCAACAATGTCGGGCAAGTACCGAATGGACCCGTAGGAGGAGAGGGTGCTGATATCCTGAGGATCATTCAGACTATGCTGGGAAACCAGCAACAGCAGATGGAGAATCAGCATCAGCAGACTGAGCTCCTCAGGCAGGAGTTGGCAGCCCCGAAGGAGCAGAAGCCGGGGAACATCTCAGACTTCCGACGGCTACAGCCGGCCGTATTCACGGGAGTCGAGAGGCCATTGGAGGCTGAACAGTGGTTAACAGACACCACCGATCTGCTGAACGCCGCCAGGGTGCCTAAGGAGAACCAAGTGGAGGTTGCAAAGATCCAGCTGAAGGACATAGCCAGGACTTGGTGGCTTGCAGAGGAGGCTCGCTTGAAGAAGCCTATCTCTTGGGATACATTCTCCAAGAGCTTTTATAGCAGGTTCTTTCCCGCCACTGCTCAGAAGGACATGGAGGAGCAGTTCATCAAGCTTCAACAGGGGGATAGATCCGTAGATGAGTATGCTGCAGAATTTCTCAGGTTGAGTCGCTTCGCCCCGTACATGATAGCGGATGAGGAGAAGAGGGCAAGCCGGTTCCAGCAAGGTCTGCAAATGGACATTCAGATGTTCCTAATGCCCCATCATCTGAAGACCTATGCAGAAGTTCTCACCAGCGCTCGAGAGGTGGAGCGTGGGTTTGAGAAGAAGCAAGGAGATCAGAGGAAGGACCAGGCCATGAAGAGGCCGTTTGTACCGGTGGGTAGAGGAGGACCGTCCAGGGCAGCGAAGGTTCAGGCCAGGCAACCATTCAGAGCAGTTCCTTACCAGATGGCTCGACCAGGTCTTATCTGCAACTTTTGCCAGAAACCAGGACACTCTCAGCAGGATTGCCGGAGGGCAAATGGATTGTGTTTGGTGTGTGGAGCACGAGACCATGCCGTGGAGACCTGTCCGCACAGGAGAATGGGGTTTGCTAATCAAACCTTGCCGGCACCTCAAGGGCGGAATGGACAGAGGGCACTACCAGGGCCAGTTGGGCAGAGGCACCAGGGACCAGTGATGAGGAGAGCTCTTCCCCTTCCTCCACCGCATGTTGCTCGCCCAGTGCAGAGAGGAGCCCGGACAGCAGCAGGGCGTGGCAGAGGTCAGGCCTACAACCTGACAGCAGAGGAGGCTGAGGCTTCAGAGGAGGTGATTACAGGTAACATCAGAGTTCATTCTATACCTGTTCTCGCTCTCTTCGATTCGGGTGCATCCCACTGTTATATCTCCGACCATTTTGTGGCTGTTCATTCCATACCTGTTAAGGCTTTAGACCACAAGTGGGAGATAAGTACCGGGAATGGGGTAGTTATATCTTCTAGAGTTTGTGCTGACTGTCCAGTGGAGCTTTGTGGGAAGACCTTGGCCATAGATATGCTCGTACTAGACACCAAAGGGTACGACGTAATCTTAGGCATGACTTGGCTCAGTCAGTACTATGCGGTGATCGACTGTAGAGGAAGGAAGATCAATTTCAGAATCCCGCATCAGCCGGAGTTCCAGTTTAGTGGAGAGGTGAAGCCTGCTAAGAAGGAGATTCAGATGACCACTTCGGAGGTTCTGAAGGGAGTGCCAGTGTGGGATGAGTTTCCAGAAGTCTTTGCTGAGATTTCAGGGCTTCCACCGGAGAGGATAATTGAGTTCTCCATTGATACATTCCAGGAGCAGCTCCTATATCCAAGGCTCCGTACAGGATGGCACCGACAGAGTTGGAGATCTTGAAGAAGCAACTGCAGGAGTATTCGGACAAGGGATTGATTCGGCCAAGCACTTCACCATGGGGAGCTCCAGTGCTCTTGGCGAATAAGAAGGATGGTGGTAAGAGGCTTTGTATTGATTATAGGGAATTGAACAAGGTCACCATCAAGAACAAGTATCCCTTACCCCGGATTGATGATTTGTTTGATCAGCTCCATGGAGCCCGTGTATTTTCTAAGTTAGATTTGCAGTCGGGTTACCATCAGCTGAGGGTGAAGAAGGAGGATGTTCCGAAGACGGCATTCAGGACTCGTTATGGCCACTATGAATTTCTAGTTATGCCTTTCGGAGTCACCAATGCCCCTGCGGTTTTCATGGACTTGATGAATCGAGTGTTCTCCCCTTACCTAGATCAGTTTGTAGTTGTATTCATAGATGACATCCTGATCTATTCAAGGAATGAGAAGGAGCATGCAGAGCACTTGAGGATGGTGTTGCAGGCTCTTCAGCAGGAGCAGCTTCATGCCAAGAGGAGCAAGTGTGAATTCTGGTTGGACAGCATAGCTTTCCTTGGACACATAGTTTCAGCAGAAGGAATTTCAGTTGATCCTAGTAAAGTCCAGGCAGTGCAGAATTGGCCAGTTCCGAAGACGGTGACTGAGATTAAGAGTTTTCTTGGACTAGCCGGATATTACAGGCGCTTTGTCCAGGATTTCTCTAGACTTGCAGCTCCGTTGACCAGGCTCACCAGAAAAGGGGAGAGATACATATGGACAGAAGATTGTGATGCAGCATTTGAGCAGTTGAAGCAGAGGCTTATCACAGCTCCAATCTTGAGGACTCCTTCAGGAAGAGGAGGGATGGTCATTTTCTGTGATGCATCAGGTAAAGGCCTGGGGTGTGTGCTTATGCAACATGATCATGTTATAGCATATGCATCTAGGCAGTTGAAGCCTCATGAGAGGAATTACCCAACTCATGACTTGGAGTTGGCAGCTGTGATATTTGCTTTGAAGATCTGGAGACACTACCTTCTGGGAGACAAAGTGTTGATATACACAGATCACAAGAGCCTCAAGTATATTTTCTCACAGAAGGAGTTGAATATGAGGCAGAGGAGGTGGTTGGAGCTTATGGCGGACTATGATATTGACTTGCAGTATCATCCAGGCAAAGTCAATACCGTTCCTGATGCACTGAGCAGGATGCCAGAGAACAGAGTGCTAGTCCACCTCACGCAGCAGAGGGAGTTGATTCAGGAATTCATCAGATTGGATTTGATGTTAGTACAAGGGGGTGATAAGGCAGGGCAGCTTATGACTTTACAGATCCAGTCATCATTGATAGAGGAGATCAAGGAAGCTCAGAAGGAGGACCCCAGATTGCAGACATTCAGAGCTCAGGTGGAGGCTGGATTGAGATCGGATATCTGCATTCACCCAGATGGTGTATTGTATTTTGGGGATAGACTTTGTGTTCCCCGAGGAGAAGTCAGGCAGAAGATTTTGGAGGAATCACACAGTTCAGCTTATTCTATACACCCTGGGGGAAACAAGATGTACCAGGACCTGAAGAAGCACTTTTGGTGGAATGCTATGAAGAGGGAGATAGCCCAGTTTGTTGCCAAGTGCTTGGTTTGCCAGCAGATAAAGATCGAGCATCAGAGACCAGCTGGACTTCTTCAACCTTTGCCGATACCCGAATGGAAGTGGGAGCATATCACCATGGATTTTGTGACGGCATTACCTCGGAGTCCCAGGGGTAATAATGCTGTGTGGGTTATAGTTGATCGCCTCACCAAGTCAGCTCACTTCATACCATTCAGGGTAGGCCAGTCGACAGAGGTTCTGGCAGATAAGTATATGAAGGAGGTGGTTCGTCTGCATGGAGTTCCAGTTAGTATTGTGTCAGATAGAGACACCAGATTCAGATCTCATTTCTGGGAGAGTCTCCAAGAAAGTCTGGGAACTCGTCTGAAATTCAGTACTTCTTATCATCCTCAGACAGACGGACAATCTGAGAGGACTATCCAGATCCTTGAAGATATGTTGAGGGCTTGCATGATTGACTTTGGAGGATCTTGGGAAGACCATCTTCACTTGGCTGAGTTTTCATATAACAACAGCTACCAGGCAAGTATTAAGATGGCACCCTTTGAGGCATTGTATGGTAGGAAGTGCCGATCACCGATTTGTTGGGATGAAGTCGGTGAGAGGAGTCTTTTGGGACCAGAGATTCTGATGCAGACTACAGAGAAAGTCAGAGTCATCAGAGATCATCTCAGGGCTGCTCAGAGTAGGCAGAAGAGTTGGGCAGACACTCGGAGAAGGCCATTGGAGTTCCAGGTTGGAGATCATGTATTCTTGAGGATATCACCTACCAAGGGAGTGATCCGGTTCGGTGCTCGTGGGAAGCTAAGTCCAAGGTATATTGGCCCATTCGAGATCCTGGATCGTGTGGGAGATGTGTCCTATAGATTGGCATTACCGCCATCTTTGGACGGGGTGCATAATGTCTTCCACGTGTCTCAGTTGAGGAAGTATGTCAGGGATGACAGCCATATTCTGGATCATTCCGAGCTGGAGCTACAACCGGATTTATCATACCAAGAACAGCCGTTGGCCATTCTGGATAGGAGTGTCAAGTCACTGAAGAACAGAGCTATTCCATTGGTATTGGTGTCATGGAACAGGCATGCGCCAGGAGAGGCCACTTGGGAGCGTGAGGACGTTATCCGGGAGCGTTATCCTCAACTTTTCACATCTTGATTGGGTAAGACTCTTTTCTTCTACTCTCCTTTACCGTTATCTTTCCTTGTATCCATATCTATCTGTTGCTTTTCCTGTTATCTTTCACCTTATGAAATTTCGAGGACGAAATTTTTGTAAGGTGGGTAGATTGTAATACCCCTCTCCCGGAATACGTACTTAGTTACGTATTCAGTCTTTCGATCGTATTTTCCGATTTACCATCCGTATTTGACCAATTTCAATTCCAAATATCATTTTCCAATATTTTAGATTTTATGTGATTTTCTGGAATTTTCTGGAATTAAAATGAATTTCTCCGAAACCGGTGTCGGCCAGTACCGCTGACCGATTTCCGAATTTTTATCTTCCAAACTGTTAGGAATTTTTAGAAAGTCCTTTAGACTTTATTGCTTAGAATCATATTTCTTACTTATACACTTTTTCTGAGAATTTTATGAATTTATGAAAATTCTTTCGGAGTCGGTAAATAACTGATTCCGGATTTTTAATTAAAAATCTATACAGTATTTCTTCAAACGGATTTCACCATGAGTCCTCAAATATTTTTCTTGATTTTTGGTAAAATTTTCAGACCAATCCGAGATACTTGAAATTCGGACCTTTTTTTCAAAAATTTGCAAAATTCCTTTTCCACCTCATGTGCCACCTCATTTCCCACTCACCACTTCACCTAACCCCACTCACTCTCTCCCTCTCCCACAGCCGGCCAAGTGGCCAAGGAGAGGACACTCACCTCACCCCTCCTTTTGCAAGAAAACCCCTCACTTCTATCCAATTTCCAACCCCTTTACAAAAATCCCAAACTATAAATTCCTATTCATTTGCAATCACTCTTTTTCTCTCTTTCACTTCAACAAGAGAAGAGAAGCTCCATAATCTCCTCCTTCCACAACTGAACCCTAGCTCCAAGATCACTTCAAGACCTTTCCCTCCAGCCCAAGGCAACTCCAAGAGCACTTCTTCAACCTCAAGCTTCAACAACAAGTGTGGAGTGAAGCCATCATCTCCATCCTGGAATCAAGTCACAATTGAACCTATCCCAAGTGAGTATTCCACTCACCAAGACTTGTATTAGCCCTAGAATACTTATATCTACACTTCTTGTACACCTAGGTCACCAAAAACCACGAATTGAACCATCAAACACACTTCCAGAAATTCTGATCTGCTCACTGTTCTTCACAGTATTAGTCGACTCATCATAGGACCTAGTCGACTAGAACACTTAGCTGAAACTTAGTTTTCTGGAAAAACCCAGTATTAGTCGACTTGCCCCAAATATTAGTCGACTAACAAACTCTCTGGAAACCCATATTAGTCGACTCCTGAATTCACCTAGTCGACTAATCCATCTTGGACCAGAAAACCCAACTTTCTGTATCAGCAGACTTAGTCGACTTAAGTGTCCATTAGTCGACTAGAACTCCCTATTAGTCGACTAACCTTCCTACCCTAGTCGACTAATTTTCCCTGAAACAGAATTCTAACTCTCTGTATCCCAGTATTAGTCGACTAACCCTTACCCCTAGTCGACTAATCCTGACTGTGTGTCATAGTTAATTTCTGTTCTGAATTTGGTTCTTATACTTGATACATGTGTATTATATCTTGCTTGTTCATGCTTCAATACTGGCTCTACATGACCTATTACTGAATGGATGTATCTCTTGTTACCTCATGACTTATTATTGCATATACTCGTTTCATGACATGTTAAACAGTAATATCACCACTTATCATGCCATCTCTTAAAACTAAGCATGATACACTTGACTTTTACATAAAAAGCACCAACTTACATATGGGTCGGGGGAAATATGCGGATATCGATATGTGTTCGTGTTTACAGTGGTATTAGGTTGTGCACTATATTTTCCGGTCTTACCTGCGGTACTCCAGGGGACCGAGGGGAGTGCTTCCTCCCTTCCCTGTTTACTGTCATGACAAGGGCATACATAAGACCCTCCTGTTAGCCTAGCGGCAGGTTCCGTCTTCAAGCAACGGAACAATCCTGGGCCGTGGTCCCGGGTATGCACGGGACCCACTGTAAACATAGTTCGTCGATATAACCGCTGTTTCCAATAACAACCTTGTTTCACTAGGATATGGATCTATGTGCTCTGGGACGCTGGGTCACATAGCTAGATATCACAGTAAGACAAGTAATAATAATAAGACGTTAATTGTAAATTTGTTGCATATGATCTTACCTTATTGAGTTTACATCGCTTGTTATTCATTGCTATTTATTGTAACTTCATTTCCTTTATTCATGATCCTTATGTCACTTGACTATCTTTTATTTGTTATTATATGTCTTGACCCTTTGGATTTGCATATTCAGATTCCGAGGCCTGGGTCGAAGTGGAGCCATCCACCGAAGATCAGGCTTTCTTTAGTGAGCAGGCAGATTAGCTCCGGTCCTCGTGCCAGACTCTTCCTTTTGGTTCACGGGATCTCCATCCATTTCGTGAGCATTTTTGTATTTTTGGTTATATAGGATTCATTTTGGACTTGGGTTGTGATAAAGGACACTTGTAAAGTGATTTTGCTTATCATAACTTGTATAGCTTTGTATTTATCTTTTGTAAGTTGGCATATGAATATACCACGCTGTGTGTTGTACTCTGATACTTGTTGTACTTAATGCTTAGCGTATATACGTGGGGGCACCATCTGACCTACGTATATGCGTTGCAGTAACGTTCCCGTATCATTGGGATCGGGGCGTTACAGATATGCTTACCCGTTTCATTACAATTACTAATGAACTCATTTATTTAGATAAGCCTATCGATAGTGAGCAAAAATGTGAAAAATCATAAGAGCACTTCATCAAGCTTGGGAAGTCAAAGCTATCACCTGAAAGAGCTAAACGATAGAGAAGAGATGGACTTCACCGCTTTCATGGGAAGCTTGAAGAGTCATGAGATGGAGATGAAAGAAAGGTAAGGAAAGATCGTGAGCCACAAAAGGAGATGAGTGTTGCACTCAAGGCCTCCCTAGAGATTACAAAAAGAAATGTGTTACAACTCCAACTACCTCGGAAGATGAAGAACTCACTCTCCTAGTGAAGAACATCAATATGTATCTTAAGAATGAAAGGAGAAGTGACACAAGAAGGTAGGGCAAGAAGAAAGCAATGAAAGCTACCTCTTGGGATTCGGATAGTGAATCCGAAGTTGATTCCGTGCATATATGTTCATGGTCGTAGGGGATGACCACTTGAGGTAAATTCAAAATCCGACCTCGAAGAGAGTGATAAATTATCTTTTGATGATCTTGCTTTGTGTTGTGAAGATTGCTTGAAAAATATGAATTAATGAAAAAGAAAATTTTGAAATTGAGGAAAGAAAATGACTATTTATCTTCAAAACTTGATTTTGTTTTAAAAGAGAATGAAATAATTTTAAAAGAAAATGAGTCTTTGAAAAACAAAGTTGAGTTAATTTTCAAAGAAAAGAATTTTATTTTTCACACTTCTCATGCAGATAATGTTTTTTGTATTGATAAAAATGAGATTTGTGTTTTGAAAAATAAGATTGATTGTTTAGGCTCAAACTTGAGCCAATGTGCTTTTGACCATAAAAGATTGGAATATTTATTTCAAAAGAATAAGCTTCGCATTTTCATGCAAAAACTCAACGGTATGCACATACACATCAAGCACTCACAAGTATGCCAACGTGTATCATTACTCATATTGTGACTACAAATATCATCTAGCCAAGTTTTGTTTTGATAGATTAAAATTTCAAATACAAATATTTGGGTTCGAAATACTAATATTTAAGGACTCAAAAAAGTTCGGGTACCAAAGTCCACACCAATTGTTTTTAATGTAAATGTGGGCTTTTTCAAAACGTGAGAGAGTTTTTATGCCTTGGTGGTGAATGCAATTCAGAACTTGATGGACATATCTATTGATGCATAACTATCAAAGAGTTTAGGTGAAAGGACCACCTTATTTTTGGAGAAATGAAGATTAGTTTTTTGAGTATTGGTACCTATCTCTATCTTCTATATCATATTTTTATATGCTTTAATTGGATGATTTTTTAGCATATCATAGCTTGCATGTTTTGATTATGTGTTTAAATACAACTCATGTTAGAACTTGTGATATACTTGTATAGTTTTTGAGATACACTCTTGATTTTGCGCCATATTAGATCCATATCTTTTGTGTACTCAATTCTTATTTAGCTATGTGCGTATCCTATTTTTGATGATTCTTACATTTATACATGTACTCTCTTTAAACTGCATTTTTTAATCATTCTTTACATTTGGTGTTTTCAAACTATTTTCAAATACTTATTTTTAAAAATGCCACCCTTAGTGAGAGGATGATTGGATGATCATGTCTTGTATGCTCTGAAATGAATATTCCTTTGACATGTGCATATAAATTGGTGTTATCAATGAGTTATACACATGATTCACATGATACTTGATTTTTGTATACTTATTCATATTTACATATATATGTATACCTCATATTTCAAGCAATATTAAATTTTCATTGGTATTATATATATGTATGATTTATTGTGCATGTTTAGCATTGTCCAAGTATATTTTTATAGCACAATTTGTTTCATGCTAAGCTTGATTTTTTTTCAAATAAATTGGTATATTTTTACAAGCTTATGCATTAGTTCTATGGTTGTCAAAATAGAGGAGAAATTCTTTGACTTTAAATTGGTATTTTAACCCTTCTTTTTGACAAAATAAAAGAATGCTTTAACAATTTTGCAAAAGGAAAATTGACTTGCTATTTTTTTGTTTTCAAAATTGTTCTTATCTTTTATTTATATCAATTATTACAATAGGTATCTATATATCAAATTATTTAGAGTTTCAAATTGATATCATGGACTTTCATTATCTATTTAATTGGTATCATGTTTAAACCTTCAATTGGTATCAAAATTGTTTTACAAATTGATATCTATGTTGGTTTCTAAATTGTTTTCAAACTCCAATTGATTTCAATTTCAAAATTGGTTTCAAGTTTACAATTGGTATCCTTCAAATTATTTATCCTTTCAATTGGTTTAGAAAAATCAAACTTTCAATTGTTTTCAAATTTTATTTTTGATCTGTTTTGCCTATATGCAAGAGGAGTTAACTTAACGTCTTATCTATATGTAAATTTGTGACGAGTGTATTGTATAAAGAAGAGCTTAACATCTCTTTTTTGTATACTATATATGTATAGAGGAAGCTTTAACATCTTCAACTAAACATTGCATATTATGCCTATGTGGCTTAGAGTTTAGTAATTCCTTCTCTATGTAACATGTATGCAGGGGAGCTAACTTAACGTCTCTCCTCGTCATGAATTTATATCGCATATACATTTACCTTACCTTATTGTTTTTACCCTTTGTTGATGAATTGACAAAAAGAGGAGAGAGATTTAGTATTTATATATGCATATTTTATATTTGTGTTTTGCATATATATGTTTGTGCCTTGCTTACTTGCTTTTAGCAAGGGAGAGAGTAATTATAGAGCTTTATTGCATATCTTATGTTTATTTGTTATGCATGAGTTAGGGGGAGCTTTTACAAAGCTTCTCACTAATTCATGCATATATAACTTCATGAGTTTTGTCATCATCAAAAAAAGAAGATTGTTGGCCTAAAGGTCTATCACTCTAATTTTGATGATGATTAACTTATGTAGTTATAGTACTAATAATCTTGTATTGTTTTTAATTTTCAGATATTCATCAAGATCTTAGTTGGTCTTTAGCTTCAACA
Organism: Agave tequilana; assembly: GCA_038442645.1. Taxonomy (NCBI): domain Eukaryota; kingdom Viridiplantae; phylum Streptophyta; class Magnoliopsida; order Asparagales; family Asparagaceae; genus Agave; species Agave tequilana. The sequence goes on from JAVJIF010007949.1 coordinate 170,329, forward strand.
ACAGATTCAAAGTCAAGTTTTGAAGCTAACATGAGTTGATTCAAAAGCTGAAGCGTCAAGAACACATCAATCACTCAAGATGGAGTAACTCAAGGAATCAAGTTTGGATCAAATCAAGATGAAAAAGAAGATCATATCTTCAAGAAGACTTGAGTCTAGAGTTTATATGTTTAGGATTTGTGTAAAGTTTAGATTAGTTTTGATTAGTTAAGCTTGCACACTTACACACACAAAAGTTTAATATTAGCCTTCAAGATCAAAAGCTTCAGTTTAACCCGTTTTGTTTAGTTTTGGTGTTTCAATTTAACCGCTTCAATTTAACTAGTATATGTTTTTGGTTTCATGAATAATTTTCTCAAAAACAAGTTAATATCATTTTATATATGTATTGGATTCTATCCATACACATTGTGCTTCAAATGAGTTTAACAAACTTGTTTTTGCATTTATACAAATTTTGAAAATTTTTTAATTTAAAATTTAGTTTTGAAAAATCAATTTTTGTATTTTAAAAATGGTATTTAACATCTCAAAATAATTCACATATTTGTAGTATGTGTTGAATTTTTGTTCACACATATTGGTGCCTTACTGTATTTACATGAACTTATTTTAGTAAATTTTATAGAGATTTATTGGATTTAAAAATGAATTTTGAAAAAGATTTAAAATCAAGTTTTTAGGTTGTAGCCGGTCGACCGCCTAATTGACTACTATCCAAAGAGAGTGCTCTATCGGTCGACCGCCCGGTCGACCGGATATGCACTACTTTGTGCTATGCATGTCGTCGACGGCAGTGTTCTAAATATCCCCGATATAACCCCGATATTGCGCCGATATTGCGTTTACGGCACCTAGCCGCAATGATTTGGCACATCCAAACCGATATAGCGTTTTTCATCCAAAATCGCCGATAAATAGGCATGGACCCGATATATCGGCCGTAATTTCGGTGATTTTGGACCCGATATAGCGTTTTACACCCAATTTCTAGGTTAGTTATTTGGGTAATTCGAGTGATGTGGCAATGTGATATTTTTAAAGATTCTACACTTGGATAGTGATTATGGATTCATAGGCTTAATGCAAGTTATCGAGTTAAGTATATCTTAAACATATAAGTATGATGTTTTATGTAGATTTATATAATTTATGCATATATTATCTTATTGAGATGTGATTTAAGACAAGAAGATATGTATATTTACAGTCCGATTTTGACATCCGATTTTTAAAAATATCCCCGATATATCCCCATTTTCGATAAATTTTTCCGGCCGATGTAGCCGCTGTGGCTGCCATTTAGAACATTGCGTCGACCGACTGATCGACCGCATAAAGAGGCTTACTCTCTGTTTCGGGTTTGGTCGACCGCCCGGTCGACTGCTAGAGGAGCAGAGTTCTCTGTTTGAGCTCAGTCGACTGACTGGTCGACCGCTGGCTCCAACGGCTATTTTTATAGTCGTTGGCGATCGACCGTTCGGTCGACCGATCTCTGGCTAAACAGCTAGAAACGGTTAGTTTTTTATTTAAACTGTTTTTGTCTTTTTTCAAATGGTCATTTTTCTCTTTCTTAGGGTTTTAACACCTGTTTTATGCCCATATTAATTCTCTAATCATCTCTATCCTACTCCTATAAATAGGGGTCATTGGAGAGAGTTTTTAACAAAAGTTTTACAAGAATTTGAAGAGATTTTTGAAAAGATTTTTATTGAGAAAATTTGTGTTTAAAGTTCTGAAAAATCAAGAAAACAAGTTTTGGGAAATTCATATTTTGTGCTTCAAATTTTTATATATTTAAAGATATTTTCTCAAGTGTTTTCTTAAGAACTTCATTTCAATGCTTCTAGTTTTTCTTACAAACTTGAGCTTATTATTTCTACCTATCCTTTTAGAATTTCTTGTTTTTATGAGATTTCTAGTTTGTGATCTTAGTGATCACCAAGTGTTGCTCTTCCTCAAATTGGTTTGTACTACCCTCTTGTGTAGAGGTGTATTTGCTTTGTGTCTCGACTTTGTGCCCACCTCTTATATAGAGGTTCATTGATTTTGTACCCACCTCTTCTGTAGGGGTTGTATCCCTTGTAGAGTTCCTTTATGAAGATAGTGAAAATACTTTTAGGTGAAGGCGGGGACGTAGAGCAAGTGGCGAACCTCGAAACATATTCTCGTGTTTGCGTTTGCTCTCTCAACTCAACTCAACTCTTGCTTAAATCTTGCATTGCTATTATTGCTCAATTCATATATGCTTGATATTGTGCCTTTACTTGTTTTGATCCAAGGCTATTGAAGCACCTCAACTCTTATAAAAGAGAAATCTTGAGGAGAAGTTATAGAGCCCTTCAACGGGAATTCGGCTTCAATGTTTGGAATCTATAATTGTGTTAGTTTTTATTTAGCCATTGTTTTTAGCTTCCGCATTTGATTAGCACTTGACCTATTCACCCCCCCCCCCCCCCCCTCTAGGTGAACCTACATTTACCTCCCTAGGGATCCTATCATAAGTTTTCTCTAAATCATTACAATCATATATAGGTCTCTTTTCTCTCCCAATATCTCCATCAATTGTATTGATAAATAAGTAGCTTTTATAGTTGACTTTCGCGCATAAAGCCAAACTGATTTTCATAAACAGATTTTGACATATTCATGGAATTCTAGCATAAAGAATGAGTAACACTTCTATCTAACCTTTCTTGAACTAAAAAAATGAAGACAAAAGAAAGTAAAATTAGTGATATACTCAGAAGTTTACATGCATTAAGTGTACATGTATTAATTTAAGTACGAAGTGATACATGACTAAGATGATCAATGAGCCAACCATTCAGCTATCTATAAAGCCTTTACCAACCATATTTAATCGTCCGCATGAATTCTTCAAGTCCAATTCCTGTAGAAGCATGTATCCATTTGTCTTACTAGCTTATTCAAGTACTAAATGTAACTCTCATCCAAGATATTTAAGTCATTCATTCATTTTGCTAAACCTTCAACACACATATTCATGAACTGACTCCTTTACAGTCACCACAACCCTTTCTTCTGCACACAACACCGTTTAAATATTTCTCCATGAATTGTAAACAAAGATGAATGCAATTCCAATGGTATGACGTGTCTCCTCTTCTTCAGGAAAACCTTTAATCTGAGGGAACTTTGAGGTTTGCTTATTGGTCACATGAGCATAATCAGAGGATAAGACTCTCCTCAAACGCCGAACAGCTTAAAGGTCATCTCAGGTGTGATGTCAAGTCAGTTCTGATAAAATCTACCAAAATAGCTTAATCCTTTTAATCAAAGCCATCTACAAGATTTGCGTATCTGAAAGGCAGGATTCAAACTCTGTTCAATTTTTTGTTACCCTAATTATTCCGAGTTTTCCATGAGTGCTCTAAAATTTTCATTCCATCTTTTTTGCATCATCCACTACAAAATAGCTTAAGCTTCAAGGGCCAATTTGTTTCTCAAGGACTCACATTACAAAAATTTGTCCGAGATATAGAGTTGTGATCCACAATATTCATGAATTATGAATAGCTTGCAATGCTTATAGAGGAGCACTACAAATGTATACATACGTTCTTAAGGAAAAAGACGGGATAATTTTTATACTGGTACATTACAATAGTGAGAGATTTTTGATACTAGTGTCAAAATCGTCCAAATTGTACAGTAAAATAGAGCAATTGTACAGCAAAATTAAATCTTGGGTCATTTTTCATAGTTCCACAATCTTCAGCCTCCTCACTCTCTAGCTACTTCCTTCACAATACAAAATTGCCACTAGAAAATTTCAAAATTTGAGCAAAAACCCAACAAAATAACAGTTACCGAAACTCAAAAAGCAACTAATTTCGAATCCACAACAAGAAATTAACCCAAAAAAAGGGGAAAAAAAACGAAGACCCAATTTAATTTGAGATTGAAAGGGCACGCACCTTCCTCTTTTGGGCCCCTTCCCTCGACGGAGAGCACAGCACGGCAGCAGAGGCGGTGAGCGTACCTCGACGGGGAGGTGACGAGACTCGGGCGGCGGGCGGCGGAGGAGAGGCCGAGAGGCTCTCGGACTGATAACAGCATCGTATCCTTATCACTCGAGCTGCCACGGCAGAAAGGATATAATCTCCGAGAGGTGAAGGTACCGTTCGACTGTGGATCCGATTGGGTTATCGGGTTTGGATATTTATGTACTTTTAGACCCTATAAGAGTAATTTTGGATACTACGACTTTTGACAGTGAAAAATCGAGCGACGGCGGCGAGAGAGACAGTGACGGTGACAAGAGAGGAAGAGGCTAGGAGAAGAAGGAGGAGGTTGTGAGAGAGAGGAGGAGGAGGAAGGGGGGAAGAAGAAGTTCGTTGCTGCTCTTTCTGGCTCTCTCGCTCTCAGATGAGGATGGATAGACAGACGATAACTTTTGTGAAAGAGCCACAAGAGAAAATCTTATTTTTGCTCGATTTTGAATATCTTATTTTCTGGCATGTCTTTCTATTTAATATAAACTCATTGTTGCTCTTGTCTTTCTTTCTCTATATAATACAATAGACAAAAATAAACTTTACAATTGATATCATATTTTAGATCGGCCATCCAATGTTATTGTTGTGTAAGTCCACTCTTTTAAAGTTTTCAATTATATCATTCAGGTTATAGTTATTTAACTCAAATGTTTAACGAATTGATATCATATTCTATTAGTGAGTTATATAATTTTATTTTGAAAATATCTATTAAATGTTTAAATATCTTAATTCCATCTAAATAATTCTTTTATTTAAATTTACTTTCCACTAAAACATATTGAACCATTGATTGTTTTCCTTAACACCTATCACATGTGTCAAGAATTTATTTTAAATTATTATAGCTCAAATGATTGTAGTGGGTCATAAGCACTTGGTCTCTTATTTATTTATATTATATATGTGTGTGTCTGATCTGAATAAAAAATGATTAAAACTCAAATTGTAATGCTTTTCGTGACATGAAATTTTATACTTAGCAGGTTTGCAGCAATATATAATATGCTTGAACACACTGAGGTAAACAATAAATATGGAGACCAGGTAAAAAGCTATACGTTACATGTTATATACTCATCAAAATCAATATATATGTATATGCAACTATTGTTTTGTAGAAATTGTGAACTTCCTCGTGTAACTTCTTTGACTGCAAGTGCATAAACGTATTGATACTAGTCGTTTATTGGATTGTATAACATATATATCGATAATTTCTAATATTTTGTTATATGATATACAAATAAATTTTACTTCCTAAGTAGAAGTAAGTCATTATAAGTAACAATGGCTTGTGGATGAGTGTTCGCACGCACACATACTGATAATACACCCATCAACTCAAACATATTCATGAATGTACAAGGACAAGGTATGACATGTTCCCCATCAGCAATGGCTATATTGTCCCTTCATATACCATATATAAAGGAGGTCACACCCACCAAGATAGGTATACTGTGCCATTTATCACTCCTACCAGTATTTACTTCCTCTATTTATTGCTTATATCTCGGACTCTGATTTGACCATCAACGGGCTTTGGCTGAACCAAGACCCGACCCCTAAATACTATGTCTTGCAAGTCATATTGGACTCTTGAGGTGCTTCATCCCTACCTCAGAATCAGAGTGGGCTTAGACCCAGTTTCTCATACTTCATCACTGACGTCGTCTGTGGGAAATAGATAATGAACACCCATAATAACTACACTGCTCAAGGCGAGGGCGTGTGCTCTGATTCTGGAGTATTGGTACTCCAGGAGATCAGGGACCACACCAACACCAACACCTCAAGCCAGTGCAAATTAGACATCTACACCTCAAGGTCCGAGCCATCCAGTACCCCTGATTCCCCCCATTTCATTTTCCTCTATCGCCATTCACCCTTAGACTCCTACACAACCTCTGCAACAAATTCCCCCTCAGCAATCACATTATGTCACCATGGAATAGTTTATCCAATTTCAAAATCAGATGAGCATGACATGCCATAGAGAGCCCTCGGGACGAGTGTCGACGGAATTCCCCAACCCATTCCACCCACAAAATCCAAAGGGTGAGAAGGAGCAGAGAAAATCACGCCTCTTGACAGAAAGAAATACCGAAGAATCCATCCACCAACCCTCACCACCTACGCCAGAATGAGTTTAGAAGAAGAATCGAGGAGACTAGTCTCGATAACAATCAATTGAAGGACTCCACCCAGATGACCACTCCCCGAGAAGAAAGTGTCGGCTAGATGAATTCCATGGCTTACTCTGACCTCTCCCATCGTAATTCTTATGAGCAAGAGATAAAGAGGATGAAAAGTGATTGGATCAGATGGAGAGAGGAAAAAGGAAGACGGAGGATTTTCCATCGAAGGCATCAGTAGTCCTCTTTTTACCGAAGAGGTGCTGCAAGTCAAACTCCTGAAAGACTTCAGGCTCATAAAGTTGGAGAGTTATGATGGAACAGGTGACCCACTTGATCACGCCAGGAGTTATCAGGCAATCATGATACTCCATAAGTTCAAGGATGTCATCCTCTGCCGAGCTTTTAATCTAACCTTGAAGAAAGTGATATTGGATTGGTACAACTCCTCGATGCCGGACATCATTGCCAATTTCAGACAACTATCTCGGCTCTTCATCCAACAATTCATTGCAGAGAGGAGAAGGAAGAAGACATCGATGAAAGTACACCAAGAGGAGGGGTGAATAGGTATAATACTAATCAAATGCGAAATTTAAAACTTTATGCTAACAAAACTCAACACACAATAAATGTCCTAAGAGTGAAGTCAGCTTCCTTGTGAAGGGCTCTAGAATTTCTCCTCAAGATTCCTCTTTTATAAGAGTTAAGGCGCTTCAATAGCTCTCTTGGATTAAAATAAGTAAAGGTACAATATCAAGCATGTACAAGATGAGCAATAATAGTAACAATTCGAGATAAAAACAAGAGTAGAGTAGAGAGAGATAGTAATCTAAAACATAAGAGATTTGTTTTGAGGTTCGAGCCACTTGCTCTACGCCCCCGCCTTCATCACATGAAGGATTTTCACTATTTCCACTAAGCAACTCCACAAAGGATACAACTCCTACACAAGAGGTGGCACAAAGTCAAGGCACAAAGTCAATACATAAAGCAAGTCACCTCTATACAAGAGGGAAGGCACAAAAGCCAAAACACAAAGCAAAGAGAATAGTTTACAACACTTGGTGATCACAAAGATCACAAACCAAAAAATCTCACAATACAAGATCCTAAATAGTAGATTTTGCAATGATGGCTCAAGCTTGTGAGAACACAGAGATTTTGAAAATGAAACTATTTAGAAAACAATTGGGAAAACTTGTATTAAGATGTAGAAACTTTGAAGAACTAAAACTTGTATTTCTCAAAACTTGTTTTCTTTGATTTTCAAAACTTTAATACAATAGAGAAGATATAGATATTAAGCCCAAAACTTGTTGAAAAACTCTTTAGAAAATAAGCAATAGAGCACTAAAAATTGGGATTAAAACACTTGAAAAATCTTATTGAAAAATTAGCCCAAAACCCTTATAAATAGGCCAAGAAATAATTAGCCGTTGGGGGTCAAAATCTGTCAGAATTGGCTGGTCGGTCAACTGTTAATGGGACTGTTGGGGGTTTCTGATCGACCGAACGGTCGACCGAGAAATCAGAGAGCTCTGTAATCATAGTTGGTCGACTGGTCGATCGTTGCGGCTGTTTGGTTGGTTGACCGAGATCTAGCTCTCTTGAGATTGTGCATATATGTGCACATCGGTCGACCGTGCGGTCGACCATGCGAGCAAATGAGCTCGGCAGACGATCGACTAACTTCAGCCCAAAAACCAAAATTTGAAACATTTTAAACATCTTCTTAAATCAAATTTAAATACCAATAAATATTAATAAATTCTACAAAAATAATTTCATGTAAATATAATGAAGTACAAATATGTGTGATCAAAATTGACACATATTACAAATAAATGAATTTATTTTTGAGATATAGAAATTCAATCTTGAAATCAAAACCGTATTTTCTAAAAAAATAAACTTTTAAATAGAAAATCATATTTTTTCAAACCCCATAAATACAAAAACAAGTTATCAAACTCAATTGAAGTTCAATGTGTATGAATAGAATTCAATACCAATATAAAATGATAAAAATTTGTTTTGACAATATATTACATAAAAATGACATTTGTAAAAGCAAAACTTAGACTCATGAAGTCAACTCATCAAAATAAGTTTGTAAAATACAATGAAAGTACCAATGTGTATGAATGAAATTGAATACACATAATGTAACGCCCCGATCCTGCGGGTACGGAGACGTTACTGCGACGTATATACGCAGGTCAGAAATACCCTCACGTATATACGCTAAGCATCAGTACAGGTAAGAATCAGAGTACGGAAGTAAGTGGTGCATTATACATTCCAACATAAGAGTACAATTACAAAGTTATCACAGGAAGTGATAAATATTACAAGAATATTACATCACCAACATGGCGCAAATGCGAGAATACAAGAATGTACAAGTATGAACAGTACAAAAAGAGGCTCAGAGTCATAACAAGAAAACTCTAGAGCCGAGCAGGGGGCCTGGAAGGATGAGGCTCTGGACGATCTGCTGGAGATCCACGCTACCGCTGCGTCACTCTGATCAGCAACTGGGAGAATCCACACGCTCCAAACTCCAAAACCTGGACATGAGGATCCAGAGGAGTCAAAACTCCCCGGCGAGTGGTGATGCTAAAGCCAAGTGGCGAGCATAGATAAGCACAAGTGTGTCGACAAATCCAAATTATAAACATGCATAGGAAAACCGTGTCGTGAGCACCAGCATGCAGGAACAAGTAGATATACAGCAATTGATATCAAGCAGGAACTACTCATGGTTTGATAAGATAAGAGCAGGAGACTGGTGGAATAGAATATAAGTGGAAAGGCAGGGCATGAACAGGTATAGGATAGTAATCATAAAATCGAAAATCCGAAGTAAAGCCCGATACAAGCAAACATGGCAAAGCATACTACATATCCATAGCTGGCATTTTTTATTATTATTTTTACTCGTCCGACCCATATATCTTGGTATGTGTCCTGGTGTACATCTCAACACACATACATCCATATATAAGTAAGTCGAGGTTGGTTATTATTGGAAGCTGATGAAGAACTGATTGCTCATACTTATAGTAGTTCCCGTCCGCCCGGGACACAGCCATTTGGGGGCCTGAAATCCCCCTAACACGCATCTTCTGGGGGCCTGAAATCCCCCTAACACGAATCGTCAGTTTTGTATTCCATTACTATAAGCAAGGCATCATACCGGCATCCATCACTTCCTCCCATTCCCCGTGAAAGTTATCCTTTTTATAGCTTATTAACAAAATTATCGGATTACGGGAATGAGTAGAATCATAACTGGTCATAACAGGAGTACATAACAAGCATAACGGGAGTTCATGACAAGAGATCAAGTACTACATTCCCGTAATGTGATAATCATGGGTAGAGAGTTAATCATAACAGGTATCAGGTTTTAATCATGACAGTGACAAGTGATCGGCATGTGACAGGTAATAAGTCATGTCATAACAAGGAACAAGTGTCAAGTAGCAGTATATCAGGTGTTATATGCCTTGGAGATGATATTAGACAAGTGACAAGTTATGTCTTAACAGGAGGTGATAAGATATAACATAACGGGAGCAGGTGTCCAGTAGTAGCATGGTAAATAATAACACATCAGTTGTCAAGTGATACATAATGCAAATACAAGTTGATCCGATAAAGGGGAAAATCGAATGGAGGCGAGGACACTCGCCTAAATACGAAAATACAGTGAAATCTCCGATCTCTGAAATCCAGGCAACTAACGCGTAAACGCGTTCAATATAAAGGAGGAGAGAGAATGGAGACGCGGGAATCGCAAACGCGGGAGTCGCGTTGCGTAGATGTCACAAACGCGGGGTTCGAGATCCGCGTTCAAGCAATGACACGAGGAGAACGCAAACGCGAGCATGAACTCCGCGTCGCGTTGATATAAGAACGCGAAGGTCGCGTTAAATAATTACTTGGACGCAGGGGGTAAAATCCGCGTCTAGTAATTAAAGAGAGTGACAGGGGGGATGTGAGAGACGCAAGAAAGGGAGAGGGGGACGCAGGGAATGAATTAAAGGAAGGAAAGAAAAAGAAAGAAGGAAAGAAAAGAGAAGGAAAGAAAGAAAGAAAGAAAGGAAAGAAAGAAAGAAGGAAAGAAAAGAAAGAAGAAGGGAAGGGGGGAATGGTCGGCGATGGCCGGCGGTCACCGGCAGCGGCCGGAGTTGGCCGGAGTTGGCCGGAGAAGGCGGCCAAGGCTCCAAACCCAAGTTATCAAGTGGGGTGCAAGTCTAGCTCATTTGGAAAATTTAGAGTTTTGGAAATGGTGTTTCGGAGAGCGACGAGTAGGTCCGTTAAAAAGAGCACGCCGAGGAGAGGAAGATGGCGTGGTTGGTGGTGGCTAAGGTGGTGTAGGTGGTGGTGGGGAAGGTGGTGAAGTTGGTGGTGAGAATGGGTTATTTGGTGGAAAGAGAGGAAGAAGAAGGTGGTGAAGGTGGTGTTGTGGTTGTTGTTGTTGTTGGAATGGTGGAGTAGATGGAGGGGAGAATGGTGGAGGAGTTGGTGGAGTTGGTGGTGGAGATGGAGGGGAGAAAGTGGCCGGCCAAAGGGAGGGCATGGTGGCATGGGGCTGCCATTTTCGTTAGCTGCTGGAAACAAGGAAGAAGAAAGAAAGAACAATGAAAGAAAGAGAAAGAAAGTGAGGGTTTATATATAAAGGAGTTTGGAGAAATTGCAAGTTTGCCATTGGGATTTCTTATATGCAATGAGACTTGCGTCTCCATCTCCCAAACTTGCGTCTAGGCCAAAAAGAGCCAAACGCGGAAATTAAAGCCGCGTCCAGCAGAAAACGCGAGAGTCGCGTTTAACAGAGGAGAGAGAAAGTCATAATGACTTGATGGGAGTTGATCAGAAGTGCATTAAATGCAGAATGAATGTGAATCTTCGCATTAAAAATCAGATCTGAGTCTAGTGAGACTCGCGTCTGAGAAAGGAGAGAGAAAATGAGAAAAAGAGAAAAGTGAAATATCTGGATAAAATTCCGGTATCTGGGAAAACACCGAAAACTCCGAAAAAGTCCAAAAAATAAAGTAACTTGGAAAGCTTCCCAAAAATTCTCAAAATAAGAAATATTATTTAAAGATTTTTAGTGAAATCGGTTTTTAGAAATTCAATCTCATTTTCAAAATAAAAATCCTAAAGTCAACCGTCAATATCGGTCTACACCTGGTTGGCCGGATTTTGATAAATTCTGAAAAATCTCAGAAAAAGTATTTAGATAGAAAATATGATTTTAAGAAATGATGTGAAAGCCATTTTTAGAATTTCAACTCTATTTGTAAATTAAAAATCTGAGAATCGAGCAACGGCACTGGTCGACACCGGTTTTGAAGATTTACAACTTAATTCAGAAAAATTTCAGAAAATCCTAGAAAATCTAAAATATTAGAAAACGATATTTAAAGCTAAAATCGGTCAAATCAGAATAGCAAAAAGACCAAATCGAGCAATTCACTAGGATCGGGTTCCTGGTTCAGATTAGGGCTGACTCTGAGTCCACGAATCCCAATCCAAGGCAAAACAATCATATAAATAATTCATAAAGTAAAACAAATACAGGAAGTAAATCGAAAAATACGATCGAAAAATACGAATACGCAACTAAGTCGTATTCCGGGAGCGGGGTGTTACACATAAAAACTAATGTAAACAAGTTTTTGATGAAATCTATTTATGAAAACCAAAAACATAAATTTGTTAAACCGAAACCCAATAAATTATCAAAATTAATTTCTTTAAACAAATAAAGCTCTATTATGTGTGGATAGAATCCAACACATATTACAAACTATAAAACTTATTCTTTTGAGATGTAAACCATATAAGCACAAATTTGCTAACCAAAACGGGTTAAGCTGAATACCAAAACTATTGTGCGTGTGTGTAAGTTTGAGCAATCAAAACTAATCTATTTTTTACATAAATCTAAACTTACAAACACAAGACATAAGTCTTCTTGAAGATCTTCTTCTCCATATAAACTTGATCCTAACTTGATCCCTTGAGCTAGACTCCTCTTGAGTACTTGATGTGTTCTTTATGCTTGAGCTCTTAAATCACCATGTGTTAGCTCCAAACTTGACTTTGAGTCTTTTGAGGAAGCTAATCACCAACTAAGATCTTGATCAATATCTGAAACTTAAACACACAAGATCATTAGTACTATAAGTACATGAGTTAATCATCATCAAAACTAGAGTGACAAGCTACTGGGCCAACAATCAGTCCAACTGATGAATGTCAGGCAGGATGAAGGGGAGAGTTTAAGACTGTATATTAGGCGTTTCAATGATGCCATGTTGGAGATGACATAGGTGAATTTGGACACCGCAATGGCAACACTCATCAATGGAACTAGAAACTCAAATTAATCACTTTTCTTCTCACAGAGCCACCCGAGGATGTGGAAGATATGATGGATCATACCGAGAAGCACGTGAATGCCGAGGAAGCTTTGGTATTGACATATGCTGGAAGAGAACAAGAAAAGAAAGTTGAGAAAGAAAGCATGAGGAAGTTAGACAATGCCCCTAAGAGGAAAGAAAATAATAGACATTGCAAACCAATCCGAAGGTTTGAACCATTTACATCACTCAACACACCGAGATCCTACATCTTGATGCAAATTCAGAAGGAGGGCTATCTCATTCGTGCTCCGCCCAGAATGAAGACTAATCCAGACAAGAGAGATAATAGAAAATATTATAACTATCATAAGGACCATGGTTATAATACTGACCAATGTCGACAGTTAGAAGAAGACACCGAAGCGTTGATCCGAAAAGGCTATCTGCGATGTTATCTGGATGATTAGGGTAGAGACAAGCAACAAGAAAGGGAGCCTAGGTCAAAGCAAGAGCAGACGGTTGAACTACGGGTCATCCATGTCATTTCAGGTGGCCCGGGCAACAGACCAGAGAAAGCAACTAAGAGAGAAATCTTTTTGCTTGGATCCCCATTGAAGAAAGTGAGGTGTTCAGTCATTCACGAAGGAAGATGAGAAAGACTTGAACCCAGTCCAATGGCAAATGATCCAGTCGTGAATTCTGTGAAAAATCATGGAGTGTGAAATGAAGAGAGTTCCTGATAGACACTGACAGTTCAAGTGATGTCCTCTTCTTAAATGTCTATGATGAATTAGGTTTGGGCTGATCCATATTGAAGATGTGGCCTAAACCGCTCATCAATTTCACTGGCCACTCGGGAAAATTGAAGAAGAAAATGAACCTCGAACAACTGTGATGATCCAATTCCTTGTCATGAATAGGCCGTCAGTGTAACATTATATTGGGTCGACCTTCTCTAAATGCCATGAGGGCGATTGTGTCAACATGGCACCAAGGTATCAAGTTTCTGGCTAAAGAAGGAGTAAGTTGTACCAGGATCGACACTGAGATAGCAAAGAAGTGTTACAACCCTTTTCACCAAGGTGAAGAGATGTGAAAAATCTCTGGCAATCGACACCCTTAACGTGAAAGCCCAAGATCATTTGCAACAAGGATCCCCAGTCGAGGTGGTAATCTGAGTCCCACTAGATAAGGCAGATCCGAGTAAGACGGTCCAGATCAGATCACTCCTTTCAACAAAACAACAAGCTCAGATAATAACTTTGTTGTGAAAGAATGCATACATTTTTGCTAGTTCGCAACCTGGAATTGACTGATCTTTGATCGAACATGAGTTGAATATTGATACATATCAGAAGCCAATCAAGCAAAAAAAAAGTATATCGGGCTGGAGAAACAAGGGGCGACGAAGGAAGAAGTATAGAAGCTCCTAATGGCTGACTTTATTAGAGAAGTCCTCTATCCAGACTAGCTCTCAAATGTGGTGATGGTAAGAAACCAAATGGTAAGTGAAGAATGTGTACGGATTTCACAAACCTCAACATGGCCTACCCGAAGGATTGTTTCCCTTATCCAAAGTCAATCAATTGGTAGACGAATCTTCAGTCAAGATCTCCTCAGTTTTATGGATGCATTCTCGGGGTATAATCAGATACGAATGAGCAAGAAGGATAAAGATAGGACAATGTTCATCACGATGACACTTATTGTTACCAAGTAATGCCATTTAGGCTGAAGAATACTAAAGCCACTTACCAGAGGGCAGTTAGCAAAATTTGCAGGAAAAATAGGAAGAAATGTAGAGGTATATGTGAATGAAATGTTATTAAAATCGGTTCGGGCATAGGAACATGTGGATTACCTACAAGGGACTTTCACAGAGCTGATGTAAAACAACATGAGATTGAACCCCGCCAAGTGTGCCTTTGGTGTGATTTCGGAAAAATTCCTTGGGTTCATGACCACCAGCCAAGGAATAGAGGCAAATCCATAGAAGATTCAAGCCCTTCTGAACCTCCATGAACCAAGAAATACTCGGGACATCTAGAAATTGACAGGTCGGTTGGCTGTTCTACATCTCTTCCTCTCTCAACATGCAGAAAAAGCTCTTCCATTCTTGAAAACTCTCAAGGGTTGGAGAAGAAGGAAGAGTTTCGATGGACTAAAAAGTGTTGACGAGCATTTGAAGAGCTCAGAGCTTTTCTAGGAAGACTACCACTTCTCACCCAACCTATCCACGAGGAAGAATTATATTTGTACCTTGCAGCTTCCGTCAAAACCATTAGTTTGGTTCTTGTGAGGGAGGAGAAAAAGGTCCAAATGCCAGTATACTATGTGAGCAAAGTCCTCAAAGATGTCAAATTGAGATATAAGCAGATTGAGAAGGTGGCCTATACGGAGATCATCTCGGTAAGAAAGCTCAGGTCTTATTTTTAGCCGCACAAAGTAGAAGTATACTCAAATCAACCTTTGAAAAATGTTGGAGAAGCCAGATCATTCAGGCATAATGCTTCCTTGGGCAATCTAGTTGACAGAACATGAATTGGAATATCTACCAAGACTGGCGATTAAGGCTTAATCACTAAGAAACTTTGTAGTATAATGCATTTTCTCGGCACCACTCTCGACGGTTAAAGAAGCGCCACATCTCCAAGCTCTACAACTCCAAATCCCACAGCCGATGTGGAATATATATATCGACGGAGCCTTGAACAAAATTGGTGCATGAGTAGTTATGTTTGGTCCTTAGGAGCTGGCTGTGGAATATGCTTTGAAGCTAAAATTTGCAGTCAAATAATGGAGCAGAGTACGAAGCCGTGATAGGAGGCCTTGACCTGGCCGAGGCAGCAGAAGCCGACGTCATTGTGCTCTTTAATGACTCGCAATTAGTGGTTAGGCAGTTGAACGACAACTTCGGGGCCAAGGAACCGATAATGACAAAGTATTTGGAGAAGGTCTAGACTAAGGTGAAGAAGTTCAAGAAAGTAGAAGTGATTCATATCCTTCGTAAACAAAATATTAAGGTCGATTCCTTGTCCGAAATTGCCAGTGTGCCAGAGCTGAATATAACAAAGGGGATATTTTTTTGAAGTGCTGCTAAAGCCAAGCATTGTCAAACCCACTGAGGTCTTAACCACCACATTGACACCTGCTGGATGGATCTGATCAAGAACTTGTTAAAATATGAACTTTGCCAGAGGAAGAGGAGCAAAGGAGGAAGGTTAAGAGACAAGGACCACACTTTGAGCTAAATGGAGACCAACTGCTTAAAAGCCTTCATCCATGTAGATGAGAGGCTTTACTCAGATGTTTCAACCTAGAGAAAGCAAAGTATATACTCAGAGAGATACATGAAGGCATTTCAGAGATCACATTTGTGCTCAAAACTTGGCGGAAAAGGTCTTCCGACAAGGCTATTATTGGCTTCTATCCTAAAGGACGCTAAAAAGCTTGCATATCAGTGTGATTTATGCCGGAGACATAAATGTATTAAGAAGCCACCAGTCAACAAGCTATCTCTTATCATCTCCCCTGTTTTGTTCGCTCATTGGGGAATGAATCTTCTCAGGCTATTTCCACAAGAATCGGGATAGAGGAAGTACATCATTATCATTGTTGACTACTTCACTAAGTGGGTAGAGTGCGAGGCACTAGCGGGGATATGAGAGACTAACAATGAATTTTTTTTGGGAAGAACGCTGTCTGTAGATATGGCATTTCTTGGATGATTACTACAAATAATGGGAAGTTGTTCAATGACAAGGACTTCAAAGTATTTTGTGATCGGATAAATATCGATTTTAGATTCTCCTCGGTTGGGTATCCCCAGTGCAATGACTAAGCAGAAGGAAGCAACAGGTATATCCTGCATGCCTTGACCAGAAAAATCAAAGAGAAGAAGGGCATGTGGGTCGAGGAGCAGCCACGAGTACTTTGGTTATTTAGACCACATTCTGAACACCCACTGGAGAAACCCATTCCGACTAACTTATGTCACCAAAATAATTACGCCCATAGAAGTCAGATGCCCACATTCCAAATCGAACACTTAGGTGCAGAAGAAACGAGCAGGCCATGAGAAGCAACCTCATCTCCTCCTTGAAGTCCAAGAAGAAGCCTATTACAGAATAACCAAGTGACAACAGCAAAGGGCCCTCTATTATGTTACTAAGGTCAGAGGAAGAATGTTCAAACCAGATGAACTCTTGTTGAGGAAGGTCAGACTCACTGATATAAGAAATACAGATGGCAAACTGGCCTCCAACTGGGAAGGACCATACAAGACCAAAGCAGTCATCCAAGCCGGAGCCTATAAGCTAGCAATAACTGTTGGCGCAAAGGCCCTTCACCTTAGTTTTAATGATGACGAACTTATGAAGTTAAGTTTGCTAATGATCTTATGTTTAATAAGTTTCAAATATTAATCAAGATCTTAATAGATGCTTAGCTTCAATAAAGAATTCAAAGCCAGTTTTGGAGCAAAGACATGTTGATTCAAGAGCTCGCGTGTCAAGATCGCATCTAGTACTCGGAAGGAGTCAAGATCTATGGATCGAGTTTGGATCGAGTCGTATTGAAGATGAAGATCGACGAGAAGACTTCAGTTTGTTTTATTTAGTTTAGTTTAGATCTTGTGGAAAGATAGTTTAGTCTTGATATGCTCAAGTATTCACACACACGAGTTCAAAAGTTTATTGGTTTCGGTTTAACCGGTTTTAGCTTTTTCAAGAATACATGTTTTATTTTTATGAATAGATAGAATCAAAACAAGTTTATATGGTTTTATGTATGTTGGATTTCTTTCATATACATTGATGGTTCAAATGTTTAGAAAAACTTATTTTGATGATTCTAATTCATGTGTTTCAAGTTTTGTTTTTATCAAAACTTATTTTGAGATTTAATATCAAAAACATAGATATATCATTTATATGTATATTGAATTCTATCCATATACACTATGCTTCAAATGTATTTAAATATCTTATTTTTGTATTTATACAAGTTGGAGAAAATGAATTTTTATTTCAAAATCTAAGTTTTGAAAAAAACCGTTTTTGGGTAATTAAGCTTAAATTTTTATGCCTCAAAACTAGTTCACATGTTTGTAATATGTGTTGATTTTTGATCACACATATTTGAATTTCAAAGTATTTATATTTTATGGATTTTATGTGATTTTATGGGAATTTATAGGTATATAAAAGTCCACATTTTCTATCCTATAATCCCAGTTTCTGAGCCTACTGGTGGTCGACCGACCAGTCGACCAGACCAAAACTCGATCAACCGGTCGGTCGACCGATGTGCACAAGACGTGCGCATGGACCCAACCTATATGGCTGGTCGACCGCACGGTCGACCGACTGTAAGAGATTTAGTCTCTGTTTGGTTCGGTCGACCGGGCGGTCGACCGAC
Source organism: Agave tequilana (assembly GCA_038442645.1). Taxonomy (NCBI): domain Eukaryota; kingdom Viridiplantae; phylum Streptophyta; class Magnoliopsida; order Asparagales; family Asparagaceae; genus Agave; species Agave tequilana. Next base: position 188,287 of record JAVJIF010007949.1, read on the forward strand.
AAGCTGTCTTGCCTTTGGGGCGGTCGATCGACAGTGCCAAATGGTTAAAGTTTTGACCGTTGTCCGGTCGACCGAGCGATCGACCGACAACCCAATCTGGGTAGATTTTAACCCCAACGACTATATTCTCCTTGGCCCTATATAAAGGTGTTTTGGGGCTGTTTTAATTAAGATTTTTCAAGAGAGTTTATAAATGTTTTCTAGTGCCTCTTGCTCATTTTCTATAATGTTTTTAAAACAAGTTTTTAAGCTTCAATTCTCAATCTTTATTTGTTTTCAAAGTGTTGGAAAAATCAAAGAAAAAGAAGTCTTTGGGAAAATTGTTTTTATCTTTATTTTCATATCTATCTAATGTTTTTTCCAAGTGTTTTTCTTTGAGTTTTATTTTTCAAAACACTTTGTTTTCTCACGCTTAAGCTATCAATTCTATACCTATCTATAGAATCTTGTTTTTGTGAGAAAAATTATTTGTGATCTTTCTAGATCACGAAGAGATTATTTGTGATCTTTATGGTCACCAAGTGTATTTTTCTTTACTTTGGCTTTGTGCCTTCCCTCTTGTGTAGAGGTGATTGTGTTTGAGAGAGAATTTGTGTACTCCCAGTGTTGAGTTATAATTTCTCAGTGGAGATCCCTTTGTGGAAGATCCTGTGTGGATATAGTGAAAATCTTTCTATGTGAAGGCGGGGACGTAGAGCAGTGGCTCGAACTTCAAAACATATCTTTGTGTTTGCGTTCGATCCACTATCTCTTAACTCTATATCTCTTTATATTTTGCATTGCTTTTATTGTTCATATTCATATGCTAGATATTGTTTGTGTGCCCACACTTGTGTTGAACTAAGAGAGCTTCTAATAGCACCTCAACTCTTAATCTAGAGGAGTAGTTTCAGAGTCCTTCACGGGAAATTCGGGCTCACTCTTAGTTACACATAGTGTGTTAGTAATTAGTATTTTAATTCCGCATAATTTGACATTAGATTAGCACTACACCTATTCACCCCCTTCTAGGTGTACTTTCAATTGGTATCAGAGCCTACGCTCCTGATATTCAGTTTAACCACATAGGAGTGAGATCCTCATTTGCTAATCTATTCATTTGCTTTACACATATATAGTTTACACTCATGAATTTTCTTGACCCTCCCATGTATGATGTTTCCAACACTTACATGTAGAAATCTAAGATGAGTGCATACCTCAAAGCCCTGGGATTTTATATCTATCTTCCCACTATCAAGAAATCTTATCGTGGTAATAACAAGTACCTAGAGGCTAATACACAATTCTTAAATGCACTAAAGCACACACTTAGCAAAGATTATATTTCTTTAATTTTTCATTGTGATTTCAGTTTTGCAGTGTGAAAAATATTAACCTCTCCCGAGCAACAAATGACAAACATTGTGGAGAAGAATCTAGTGGAGATGAGTCCGACCAAGTTTGCTTCATCGTCCAAGGGAATGACTCCCTTCAGGTAATTTCGGACACTCAATTAGATGATTGTGCTAGTTCTTCATGTGACAACAATGCTATAGATGCTCATGCTCAAAATGAAGAACTATCCATGTCTTGTGAAAACTTACTCTTAAAATACGAAGCTTTGAAAAGAAAGAGTTTGAATTAAAAGAAGAAAATAAAATTTGTTTTCAAAAATCAATATGATTTCGCAAGAAAGGGTTGAGATTTCAAGTGAAAAGGATTTCTTGAAAACCCAACTCAATCTTGTTATAAAAGAAAATAAAATTTTGAAGAACAAAAATGATTTTGATATTGTTTTAGAAAAGAACAATGTTTTATCTTCAAAACTTAAATTTGTTTTAAATGAAAATGAGTCTTTGAAAAACAAAATTGTTTTGATTTCAAAAGAGCTGGAATGCATTTCTATTGAAAAAGACTCTTTGAAAAATGATGTTGATTCTCATGTTTGTCATGCTTCCATTGCTTTATCCTCTTGTGATAAACATGTTAATTGCTTCACATTTTCTTCTATTGAAAATAATATACATGCTTTGAAGAAGAGTGTTGATTGGTTGGGCTCCACTTTGAGCCAATGTGCCATGAGCCACACACGGTTGGAATCCATGTTTCAGAAGAAACATGCTCCACATATGCATGCACACCCATCACGACATATGCATGCTTCTCATGTTCACACACTTGACAGTTTGTATGCTAATGTGTACACTTGTACACATTGTGGACGTACGGGCCACCTTGCAAAATTTTGTTATGATAGGATAAATGTTTCAAATTTTGCAAGCAAGTTTGTTTGGGTTAGGAAAGGTGCTAACCCCCATGGACCCAAAAAAGTATGGGTACCAATATTCACCCCCATTATATTTGATGTAGGTGTGGGCTCTCACAAGAAGTGAGAGTATCAGCACTATGATGGTGGATGCGATCCGAGTTAAAAGATCATATTTATGGATGCATCACTTTTAAGGAAAGTTTGGTGGGAGAACCACCATGGTTTGAAGACATAGAGATTAGTTTACTCGGTTTGATAACTATCTCTTACTCCTATTTTTGTTTACGTGTTTTTATTGTTGATTTTTAGCATGTCATGTTTTCATATTCATTATGTTAAATGCAATGTTATTAGACATGTGATATACATAAATAGTTTTTGAGATATACCCATATTTATATGAATTCATATTTTTGTGTTCTCATTTTAGTTTAACTAGTGTGTATTTTCTAATTTTAAAACACGTGCATTTAGCCTAATGATCATGCTTGTTTATGTTTTTGTACTTCATGTTTTGATTACTTGTTTAAAGGTAAGTTCCATTAAAATTTATGTTTATACTTGTACAATTAGTGAGCTACACTTGATTATCATGTGTTTGTATTTTATTGCTCATTTATACTCATTACATGGATTTGTATAGCCTTATTTTGATGATTCTTACATCTTTACTTGTTTTTCCTATTTTTGTACATGTTTCTATGTTTAGCTTCATGTATATGTTAATTCTGTTCAAAACTATTAGATATACATGTCTATCCTAGAGTTACTTGCCTTCATGCAATACTCTTTTATAAACTCAATTTATATTTGTGATATGTATGTATACTTTTAGCTTCGACAAATATACATATACATTTAAACTTGTTTAGTTTTTGAAGTTTTAATGATGTCTTGTTTTTGATAAAAAAAATTTCATATGAGCTTCAATGCCTAATCTCCATGATTATGCTTATCACATGATTCTTATACACTCACCTTTATGTTTATTCATATATTTGTTTTCATGAGCATATTTATGCTTTATCGCTATTTGAGTATAGATGATTATGTGATTTTCATATTTCTTGAATATATATTTATTTTATTTCTTACTTGAAGCATTTCATACTAGTTTTCAAAATTATCATAAAACTAGTTTCGTTATTCTTCAATTTGGTAGTGTTTTTTCAAACTGTACTAAAATGATTTTCAAATCTTATTTTTTTGAAAACCCTACCATCAAAGGGCAATTGGATGGGCGACCATGCTTTATATATCCTTATTGAATATCTTTCAAACATGTGCATGAAAGGGAGGTAGTTATGGGATATATTTAATTTTAATGAAAATTGATTTTTGTATACTCATATTTATTTTTTATGTATATGTATACATCATATCTCAATGGATATTATATCTTGCTCTAATCATACATACATGTAGATGTTTGTCTTGTGCTTATTTTATAATGTCCATACATTTTAGCACAAATTGATTTCATTCTAAGCTTAACTTTGTTCTTAATGATAATTGATATTTTTACAAACTTATGCATTATTTTTATTGGTATTTCATAAAGGGGGAGAATTTTTTATTTTATCTTTCAATTGATTTTATTTCAATTGGTATCTTACTCTCACTCTTTATGATGAAAAATATTTTGTTTTGCTTTATGCTAACATTTTCAATATTGGTATCAATAATTTTAAATTGGTATTATTCTCAATTTAGTATCTATATTGCAAAATAGTTTTAATATTTACTTAAAAATTTAGTTTTTTCTATCAATTGGTATCATGTCCTTCTATTGGTATCAATTGGTAAAAAAGTTATTTCACTTTCAATTGATAAAAATATTATTTTACTTTCAATTGGTTTCTTTCAATTGATTATTTTTATTGGTATCAAAATTTTGTTTTAAAATATGTTTATTGGTATTATTTATTTTTCTTCACCCCTTTATTGATGAGTGACAAAAAAGGGAGAAAGATTTGTATTTATATATGCACATATTATTTGTGTTTATATGCATATATAGGTTTTATGCATATTCTTATGCATATGTTTTTATGATTTTTATGATTCTCATTTCATATCTTTTGTTATTTTTTATTGGTATCTTGAGCTTACATTGAATATCTATTGTTTATCTCATATGCATAAGTTAAGGGGGAGTTTTTATGAAGCTTATCTTTAATTTATGCATATATAACCTCATAAGTTTTGTCATCTCAAAAAGGGGAGATTGTTAGCCCAAAAGCCCTTCACCTTAGTTTTGATGATGACTAACTTATGAAATTAAGTTTTCTAATGATCTTATATTATATTTAATAAGTTTCAGATATTGATCAAGATTTTAGTAGGTGCTTAGTTTCAACAAAGAATTCAAAGCCAGTTTTGAAGCTAACACGTGTTGATTCAAGAGCTCGCGCGTCATGATCGCATCTAGTACTCGGAAGGAGTCAAGCTCTATGGATCGAGTTTGGATCGAGTCATTTTGAAGATGAGGATCGATGAAAAGACTTCAGTTTATTTTGTTTAGTTTAGTTTAGATCTTGTGTAAGGATAGTTTAGTCTTGATATGCTCAAGTATTCACACACACATAAGTTCAAAAGTTTATTGGTTTCGGTTTAATCAGCTTTGGATTTTCAAGAATACATGTTTTGTTTTTATGAATAGATAGAATCAAAATAAGTTTATATAGTTTTATGTATGTTGGATTTCTTTCATATACATTGATGGTTCAAATGTTCAGAAAAACTTATTTTGATGATTCTAGTTCATGTATTTCAAGTTTTGTTTTTATCAAAACTTATTTTGAGATTTAATGTCAAAAATATAAATATATCAATTATATGTATATTGGATTCTATCCATACACACTATACTTGAAATGTGCTTAAATATCTTATTTTATATTTATACAAGTTTTGGAGAAAACGAATTTTCATTTCAAAATCTAAGTTTTAGAAAATACCGTTTTTGGTTTAAGTTTAAATTTTTATGTCTCAAAAATAGTTCACATGTTTGTAATATGTGTTGATTTTTAATCACACATATTTGAATTTCAAATATTTATATGAACTTATTTTTGTGGATTTTATGTGATTTTATGAGAATTTATAGGTATATAAAAATCCATATTTTCTATCATATAATCCTAGTTTCTGAGTCTACTGGCGGTCGACTGACCGGTCGACCGGACCAGAGCTCGGTCCTGTTGGTCGACCGATGTGCACAAGATGTGCACATGGACCCAGCCTATATGGCCGGTCGACCGCACGATCAATCGACTGTTAGAGACTTAGTCTCTGTTTGGCTCGGTCGACAGCTCGGTCGACCGACAGGCTGTCTTGCCTTTGGGCGGTCGACGGACAGTGCCAAAGGGTCAAAAATTTTACCGTTGGCCGTCGATCGGGCGGTCGACTGATAACCCAATCTGGGAAGATTTTGACCCCAACGGCTATATTCTCCTTGACCCTATATAAAGGGGTTTTGGGGGCTGTTTTGATTAAGATTTTTCAAGAGAGTTTATACCAGTTTTCTAGGGCCTTCTTGCCCATTTTCTTAAATATTTTTAAAATAAGTTTTTGAGCTTCAATTCTCAATCTTTATTTGTTTTCAAAGTGTTTGAAAAATCAAAGAAAAAGAAGTATTTGGGAAATTTGTTTTGATCTTTATTTTCATATCTATTTAGTATTTTTTTCAAGTATTATTTTTTGAGTTTTATTTTTCAAGACACTTTATTTTCTCACACTTGAGCTATCAGTTCTATACTTATCTATAGGATCTTTCTTTTATGAGTAAAATTGTTTGTGATCTTTCAAGATCATCAAGAGATTGTTTGTAATATTTATGATTACTAAGTGTATTTTTCTTTGCTTTGGCTTTGTGTCATCCCTCTTGTGTAGAGGTGATTGTGTTTGAGAGAGGAGTTGTGTACTCCCAGTGTTGAGTTATAATTTCTCAGTGGAGGTCCCTTTGTGGAAGGTCCTGTATGGACATAGCGGAAATCCTTCTGTGTGAAGGCAGGGACTCAGAGCAGTGGCTCGAATCTCAAAACATATTTTTATGTTTGCGTTCGATCCACTATCTCTCAACTCTCTCTCTTTATATCTTGCATTGCTTTTATTGTTTATATCCATATGCTAGATATTTTTTGTGTGCCCACACTTGTGTTGAACCAAGAGAGCTTCTAATAGCCCCTTAACCTTAATTTAGAGGAATCTAGAAGAGTAGTTCCAGAGCTCTTCACGGGAAATTCGGGCTCACTCTTGGTTACACATAGTGTGTTAGCAATTAGTGTTTTAATTCTCTATCATTTGTCATTAGATTAGCACTACACCTATTCACCCCCTTTAGGTGTACTTTCAATAACCAAGGGCAAAGAACTCCCGAGAAGCTAGAACGTCACTCACCTTCAGAAGTACTATCAGTGAGATGTATTTTTTCTTTTCTTTTTGAAACAAATTCAAATGTAATTTTGAAATATTAGAAATATATTGTCTAGTATTGGAACCAACTTTTGATGTAAAATGAAAGCATGTGAAACATTTTAATTCATTCGCTTCACTCAATATTCAATAAGAAGGAGTTCGTTATTATTTCAAAATTTCTCTGTCTTTGCAGAATGAGACTAAGTCTGAGGCATCCAATGTTGGATAGAGACAAGAGTTCAAAAAATCACAAGCCTGTCGACCTAGACCGAGGCGTCCAATGTTGGACAGAGGGAGAAGTCCAAATGTAAGTTCACCTAGAGGGGGGGTGAATAGGTGATGGCTAATCTAATGGTCACTTAATGCCAAATAATGCGGAAGTAAAAACTATAATGACCTAAACTAAACTCTTACACTAAACACCACGTATAACACAAGAGTGTTGCCGAATTTCCCGTGAAGGGATCTGGACAAACTCCTCTAGATTCCCCTAGATAAGGGTTGAGGTGCCGCGTTGGCTCTCTTGGTTGAATACAAGTGTTAGCAAACAATCCCAAGCAAGTATATCAATTAAGCACAATGAATATCTAGTATGTAAAAATAAAGACAAGTAATAGCATGCAAGATATAAAAGAGACAAAGAGAGAGAGAGAGTGAGCAATCGCAAACACAAGGAATTTGTTTCGAGGTTCGAGCACACTTGCTCTACATCCCCGCCTTCGACACACGAAGGATTTCCACTATGCTCGATCCCAATGGATCTCTCCTTGGTGCCGCAACACCTACAATCCCTCAGACTCCCTAGTCCCGTGCACACGCAAGCCCCACAAGCTTGCCGAGGCCGCACCTCAAACCAAGAGGTCACAACCGAACTCTAAACCACCACGAGCACACTTGCCCGTTTCCTCAAAGTACAAGAATGAAATCTCTTGGTGATCTAAACACTTTGATCACCAATAAAAGCTCTCACTACAACACTCCTACAGAATGAATAATCAATGGATGCTCAAGTGTAGTGTGAGAAAAACTAGGATGAGAAAGGTGGAGGAAAACTCAAAGAATCACTTTAAATACTGTTGATAAAATCTTCCCTTTAGATAGAAAATATTTGCTCACAAATATATGGAGAAAACTCTTTTAAAAGGATAAGAAAAACTGGCCCAAAGCTCTCCTAAAATCTTGTTGAAAAACAATGCCCAAACCCTCAAATTATAGGGTTAGAAAAACTAGCCGTTGGGGTCTGTCAGGCCTGTCGGTCGACCGTCCGGTCGACCGCCAACGGTCAAAAATCCGACCGTTGGAGCCTCCGGTCCACCGCCCAATCGACCGAAAAGAACAAAGAGCACTGCTCTCAGTTCCGGTCGACTGGGTCGGTCGACCGGTCATCTGCCAGGTCAAGGCGTGCACGTCTGTGCACGTCGGTCGACCGAGCCGGTCGACCGACTTCAGCCCTAGTCGACTTGGTAGGTCGACTAGTCGACTTGGCTGAAGCCTGGAACAGAAAATCTGGGATTAAAGACTTGGTCTTTTTGGCTCACTTAAAATCCCATAAAATACTGAAAAATATACAAAAATAGTTTTGATGTTATACTTTGATAAACAAACATGCTTGCACAAAATCAAGACATGTTACAAATGTTTTGAACTATTTTTGTAACTTGAAAAATATGGCTCAAACTAAAAACAGTATTTTCCAAAACTTATTTTTTCAAAACATCTTCATGATACAAAAACAAGATATTTTGAATTCATTAAAGTATAGTGTGTATGGATATGATCCACTACACAAATAAGATGAAATATCTATGTTTTTGACATTAAGCTCTAAATATGGTTTTGGTTTAAAACATGAATATAAGAAAACACCAAAAACATCAAAACACTTGAAGTCTTCACTTGAATACCATTTTGATTTTTGGTTAAATTCTTTTTTAAAACAAACAAATCAAGAGTGTGTGTATATATGTACTTGAGCAATCCCCAACTATTCTATCCTTTACGTTTTATCTAAAAAATAAAATCTTCTAAAAACTAAATCCTATACCTAGACACAAGTCTTGATCTTGAAGTCTTCCCTTGAAGTCTTCTCATCATCTAGACTTGGTCCAAAAGCAATCCAACGAGCTCGACTCCTCTTGAGTACTTGATGTGGTCTTGATGCATAGGCTCGTGAATCAACTGGTGCTAGCTCCAAAATATGACTTTAAATCCTTTGTTGAAGCTCCACACCTACTAAGATCTTGATCATAAATCTGACACTAATTAAACACAAGATCATTAGTACTATAACTTCATGAGTTGATCATCATCAAAACTAGAGTGATGGGCCTTTGGGCCAACAATCTCCCCCTTTTTGATGATGACAAAACTCATGAAGTTATATATGCATGGATTAAAGTAAAGCTTCAAAGAAGCTCCCCCTTAACTCATGCATAGAAATAAACAATATAAATACGCAATGAATGCTCATAAACATGTATGCAAATGTATGGAGATAAAACAAATCAAATGTTTTTCTCCTATTTGCAAAACAAAACATATATGCATAAAACATAAATTCTACTAACATGCATATAAATCTCAAATTCTTCTCCCCATTTTTGTCAATCATCAATAAAGGGGTTGAAGTAAAACAAAACAAATTTTTCTCCCCCTTTTTGTCCAAAACAAAGAACCAATGAAGGGGTAAAGCAAATCGATCAATAAGGGTTATATGCGATATACATTCATGAAGAGGAAGACGCTAAGTTAACTTCCTTACACATATACATTACATGAAAGAGGGATGACAAGCCCTAATTCACATAACGTAAAATATGCAATGCATAAGAGGAGATGTGAAGCTCCCCCTACACCCGTGTATCACATAAAGAAGAGTTATCAAGCTCCTCAATATACAATACACTCAACATGAATCTATATGTAGAAGAGATGTTAAGCTCTCCTTGCATATAGGCAATACAAATCAAAAATTTTGAAATTTTTTTTTTCTTATAAAACAAATCTTAAGATATCAAATAAACATGTTTTTTTTAATTTTTGATACCAATTTTAAAACATAATGCATAAGCTTAAAAAGTTTGAAGTAAGCTTGGCATAAACAAACTTTGTGCTTTAAATATGTAAGATAATTTTAACTCAAGCACATAACAAATCATACATATGTATGAAAAGAGTATACCAATAGAAATTGATACATACATTATGGGAAAACAAAATATGAGTATATACAAAAGAAGTTCATATTGATACCAATTGAAAATATCCAATGATACCAATAGAAAAGTAAGCTTAAGTGTATACATCATATAATCTACCACATGAAGAACTCGAACTAGTTAAATGAAAATGTTTGAAAACTAGTACGGAATCCTTCAATCAAGGAATAAAATAAAAATGACAATAAAGCTTAATATTCCTTTAAATGAGACAATATGAAAATCATCATAAATTTTGAAAACATGAAAATCATCACAATTTTTTTTATTTTAAAAAAATATTTCAAGGTATATGTATGTTTTGATAACACAAGAAGTATACATACATATCCCTAAACTCAATTGAGTCCATATATATAGATTTGCATGAAAGGCAAATGACTCAAGAGGTATCCATGTATATCTTAAAGTTTGGCAAAATAAACATATACATGAAATGAAAACACATGATCATAAAATAAATCCAAAAGGAATACAAGTTTAAAAATGTAGGATTATCAAAACTAGGCTATACTAGCACACCAAATAGGCACAAATAAGCAATCAAACCCAACCATATATAGATTAATTTGTGACCCATAATATGTACAAGTATAAATCCTAGTGTTGACAAAAACTATCATTTAAACTAATATTCAATTCATGAAGCATCAAATCTTGAGAATACAAAAGAATTTATCCAATGGATTAAAAATAGGATCATGTGTATAACTTATAAACTAATTGAAGAATAAATAACTAGTATAAATAGTTTTTGAACAACTAGTTAAAAATCCTTCAAATACATCAAATCATATGTTTTTCATAAAATAACTAAGTACATAAAGATTTAATCACTCATGGTCTATAAAGCTCAAAATGATCATGAAACTAAGTCATGAAATAATAAATAAAGATGTGAGTGTTAAAAGATCATGTAAATAGCATTTTTATGAAAATAGTCATTTAAGCTCAAAAAGATCATAAGTCACATTTTAATAATGAAAAATCATTTTTTCATTAAAACACTAATCTTCATGGTATATGTATGATTTATCCAAAACTAACAATACACATACATATCCCAAACATAAAAGTCTATCAAATGTATTTGCATGAAGGTAAGAGACTCACGGGTAAACATGTATATTTATTAGATTTGAATTAAAAATACATATACATGAAGTAAAGCATAAAAATTGGCAAAGCATGTATAAATGTGAGAATCATCAAAACTAGCCTATACATGTGCATATAGTGGGTACAATGAGCATGAAGTGCAAATATATATAAATCAAATGTAACTCACTATTTGTACATGAATAATACAAGTTTTGATAAAAACTACATCTAAGCATGTTTTTACCACATGAAGCACATAAGAACACAAAACATGAACATGCTATGAATATGATATAAGTAAAAAGCATGTACATAAAAAGTAAGAGTTTAGAGATTGTTACCAACTCCAAAACTCCAAGCATGGTGTCTTTTCCACCAAAACCTCCTTGATAGCGGTGCTCCAAATATGTGTCCTTTTAGTTCAAGTGCACCCACCATCAAGGCACCGAATCTCTCACGTTTTGTGAGAGCCCACACCTACATCAAATACACAAGGTGGGGATTTTGGTACTCATATTTTCTTGGGTCCTTTGGGGTTAGTCCTGTAAGGAACCCAAAATTTTTTATTATTAGCAAAATTAAAATGATGCAACTTGTCATAACAAAATTTTGCTAAATGGCATTTGCGGCCACAATGTGTACACATGTACACCTTAGAATGCTTATGTGTGTGAGTGTGATCATATGTGCAACATAAGCATGATGATGTTGTGCATGAATGTGTGGAGTTTATTTCTTTGAAAACATTGACTCCAACTTAGTATGGTTAAATGCACAAGAGTTCAAAGTTGAACTCAAGCAATCCATTTTATTTTTCAAATCTTTAATCTCATTAGTGGTGGCATGTAAAGCATGATGAGATAAAGAATCATTTTTCTTTTTCTTTTTAGAAACAAAATCTTTTTCTTTTTCACAAATTTTTCTTTTTAAAGACTTATTTTCTTGAAAAACAACTTCCTTTTGTTTTTTCACCAAATCAATTTTATTTTTCAAAGTATTGTTTCCTTCACACAAATCATTCAATTTTAAAAATAAGGAAACATTCTCATTTTTCAAATCTTCATTTTCTTTTTCTAAGCATGCAATCTTGTTTCTAAATGAATCTTGTTCTATATGCATGCAATCAATTTCTTTTTCAAATTTTTTTATCTTTCTTAATCATGTCATATTTCTCAAGCAATAGTTGACA